>JAHPZR010017244.1:67500-87500 GCA_019787425.1 Platygyra sinensis
TGAGCTGGTTGTTCCATATCACATGATGGCAGAAGTCAGGCAACTGTGGTGTGGCAAAGCCAAATCACATAATTTAGGAGTTAGGGTTAAGAAGGGAGACTTCACTTAGCCATCAGGCATCTGGACAGAATCCACTAGCTCTAGTCCCAAGCTATCGGACTGGACTTTCTTGGTACATTGATAAGTAATTATATGAAAGTTCTGACTGGCAATTACAGATTTCTACTACTTGTAATATTTGCAATTTTTTTCAAAATTATAGCTGCACTAGCCTAAAAAGGCTCATGGAATTTTGAGAGAATATTCAAACAACCCTCATAGTGTAAATCCTTAATTGCACTGGTATTTGTACAATTACCCAAGTATACTAATTCAGCTTGAGTACCAGTATAAATCAAACTTTTACATACCTGTTCCTCCAGCTTCCATATCTTTACTGTACCATCACAACTTGATGAAGCCTGAGAAGGCAACAAAATCAAATATTATGTTCAGTATTGACATTGTTCATTAATGGTTATCGTCTCTCACTTTCCTTTAATTTTGCTTGGTGCCCTGGTTTTTGTGTATGTGCCACTCCCCGTCGGGGGCTTTTCAGGACCAATGTAAACAATGACAAAGTAATATTCAAATAAACATAACTAGGTTAAGAATCCCAACTGGCGGAAGGCAGACCAGTTGGCTATTTACAAGCGTAGCCAAGAAGTTGAACTCGGGGTTTCCAAGAACAACATCAGCTAGCGATCAGAACGGGATTTGAACCCGCAACCTACGGATTTCAAATCCGGTGCTCTAACCACTTGGCCACGCTGCCTTCCATGCTTTTCAGTAGAAGAAAGTCATTTCAATTTCTTTTATTCTCAAATAGTGCAAATTGTTAAGATTGTTTTTCACGTGTGCATAAAGTTCACATAACTTTGTTACTATAGGCTTACATGAAACAGGCACTTTATGTGAGGACAAAGTAAAGTATAACAAACATGTCTACACTTAAAAGAGAATTTCTGTTTCAAACTTGGGATTCAAAGGTGTAGCTGACATTAACGCTTCAGAAACCATACGTTCGCCATTTTGATTTCATTCAGTATTTAATACCACGCAAAAACTGTAACAAAACGATAACAATACACTGATTGGACACAACATAATTACAAGAATCGTTCAGTAAAACTAGACAATATTAAAATACATTGGAACTCTGTGTGAGAACAAATCAACAACTTACAGATCAAATTTGTAATCCATACAAATTACGGCTTAATCAACAAGAAGATCAAACTTAAATTAGACATAATCATCATACCTCTTTTCCCTTTCAGCGCAAGGATAAGACCTTTAAACATTCTCTAAAGGCGCACGTTACGATAATCACTTATTACACAATCACTTGAATTGAACCTTGAGCCAGTTTTGAGCCTTGCCCCTAGTGGCTATTGCACATGTCTGTTTCCGTCACGCAATGGACGGACATTGCAAACGTCACATAAGGGTTCTGGCTTAACAGGATCTTAATCAATTATGAGCAAAAAATTTCAAGTTGTACTTACAATATATTGATCTTTAGGATCAATTGTTACGCTTAACACTGGAGCTTCATGCCCTTTGAGTATTTTCTGGCTTCCACCTGCCACAGTCACCACTTTGATGTTAAAATCACTAATGAAATTAAAAGAAGCATACATGTGACTTATAGATTAAAAAGGTCTACAAAAGAGATCTGGATTCATGAAAACCTATCAAATAAATTCATGCATCCTAGTTGGTTGCTGATGACTTAATGTGCTGTTCCAGAAAAAAGTCATACCAATACATTTTTGAAAGTGCTAGTTATAAACATATTCAAAAGCGCTCTACATATCACGATAAAAAGTAAAAAAGTTACATTGCAATTACAAAATGAAATATGCTGGTACAAGGCTACAAAAAATGCTTTAAGCTGTCTTTTAAAAGAGTTAACGGGAATCTTGGCTGTTGGCACAAGATGATGCTAAGTTTCTCCAAATAATGCCTTAATTACAAATTTTACTAGACAAGGGCAACAAAACATTTAATAATATTATAAAAGAAAGAGATTTTGGCTTTTAAATTTCTCGCGCACCGCCATCTTGGATTTCATGATGTCACCGCATTGAGATTCCCTTTAAAGTTTGGCACCATCTGAATATATTTCAGAAGCTTGTTCCACATTGATGGCCCAGCATAGGAAAGTGCGTGATCAACAAATGTATTAATCTTTGTTTAAGGTACTACTAACAAAGGAAGATCATTTGAATGCAGAGATTTTCTAAAAGATGACTTTTGGGCAATGCAATTTCTATAGAACAAATTGCAGGGCATGACGAAAGTGCTGTCCGATAGCCCGGGGCTGGTGGAATGACTTGTCGGGCTAGCATTTTCTTATGGTAGCTTGCCCAACGGGCAAGCACTGTTGCTCCTCTTTTCTGATGATAAATTGAGCTTTTATACCAAAAAGTGTGTAGCAGAAAGCAACGCCTTGTGGTCAAGCGTAAAAACATTGTTTAATTTGAGGTTGAAGTTAAACGAAAATCATATTGATTCAAGAATCAAAATACTACGAAGAATTAGTTTATATCTATGCTTGGTATCATTACTTGTATTTTGCATAATTAAATAAATCTGATTATTCTTTTTAATTTCGGGCTAGCTCCTCAGACCTTCGGGCTAGTAACCTCAAGTAACAGCTTGCCCGAAGGATGACCTCATCTTTTCATTTTTGTCTCACCCTGAAATTGCCTTTTGAAATTGTACCCTGTCACTTCTCAAGGCTGAACTCCAACGGCGCCTGATCTCCTCAGGCAACCAACATTTGGTCTCGGGCGACTTAAAAAAAAATACTGGTCGCCCGGCTGGGCACCCAGCTCACCTGTTTGCCGCTCAGCGCTGCGGTAAAGCGGGTGACTGATTGCAACATTCTATTTTTGGTCAATTTAGAGTGTTCCTTGCAGAAAAATGTCCTTTTGCACAACACACATTTCATATTTTTGAAGCTCATTTGTTCCACATGAATTAACATGAAACATGATCTTCACTTCGCAATTGACTTCACATGTGAGAAATTGCAAATACAAAAGTTTTCTATTGAAAATGTGGATTTTCCTTGGAGACTATTTTATTCCGATATGTTTTAGTGTTTTCAATAGTTTTGGATGGTACAATGAGTAACTATATAAAACGATATTCTTGATATATGCAAATTTACGCAATTCGGCTACAGTGTGCAAATAAACATAAGATTATCTTAGTAAACAAAATTTCAATAGCGGTAGTAGTATTACAGGTAACACGTTATCCTCCCTCATCCCCCTTTTCAATATGGCCACCAATAAAAGTTTGAGAAAAAGTGACGTCATGATCACTTGCCAGCATTTAACCCCACTGATTGAGGTTAAATGGTCCACCTGAGCCTAACCCTAAACCCCTTAACCCTGCAAAAGTCCCTTAACCCTAGGTGCTAAAGCGCTGAAGAACCCTAGGCGCTAAAAAAGCGCTGAAGAGTCCTGAAAGGCTAGGGTTGGTGGGCCTAGGATTAGGGGCTTTAGGCCTAGGCTAGGAGGGTTGGGCCGTGAAGCCCTAGAGCAACGCGCCCCTGACCTTGGTCGTGTGCGCCTGAGCCCCAGAAAAGTAGGGGTGCATTGCTCGAGTGCACCTGACCCCTAGAAAAGCGGGGCTGCTGGCGTGTGCCTGAGCCCCTAGAAAAACGGTGGTGCATCGCGCGCACGGTGTTGGTTGAGGCTCACTGTTTTTTTTTTCTGCCAGTCTATCATCAACCTAAACACATCAAAGAGAAAAAAAAACACTCTCGATGGTGTCAGCTCGTTTTTGTTGTTGTTTTGTAGACTTGCCAATCGCTTTTGGGGTTTTTCTTTACAAGTGAAAAGGCAGGGGTCTTTTAGAAGTGGGGGAGAGAGAGATGAAAATGACAAATTAAAATAGACAGGTTCTTTTTTTATTGATCTAAAAAGCGGTTATTTAAAAATACCCAGTATTTTTTAGTGGGCTGTGTTTACAAATGACACACAATTTTAAATAATTCCCAACCGGAAATGCTGTTAAAAAATTCATCCATCAAGTCAAAAAGATCTGTTTCTGCCATGAAAAGGTCAGTCGCAAACACCTTGCTTTGATCGACGCTTTCTGCTGGCAGGAAAAATTGCACTGCAGACAACTCGCTTTGATCAATGCTTTCTGCTGGCAGGAGAAATTCTTCTGTCGCAAACGGCTTGCTTTGATCAATGCTTTCTGCTGGCAGGAAAAGTGCCTCCACAGACGGCTTGCTTTGATCAATGTCCTCTGCTATGAAAAGGTCCGTCGCAGATGGCTTGCTTTGATCGTTGGTTTCTGCTGGCAGGAAAAGTGCCTCCGCAGACGGCTCGCTAAGATCGATGATCTTTTGTAGGGTAGGGCAACTTTGCAGGTGGTGTCATAAGTAGTCTTGACGCTTGAAGGTTTTGTTTGGGCAGATGGGACACGGGTACGTTGGCGACATGAGTGTTTGGTTGTGTTGAGTTTGGAGGTGACGTCGATAGTGTTCCGCACAGGGAAAAGGCTTGGTGCAAAATTGACACTCTATTCTGGTTTGGTTTTGGCCATGTTTTTCTTGCAGATGGCGAGTCAGAGAGTTTGTTCGGCTAAAGGTTTGCTGACAGTGCTGACAAGCAGCCATGACAGAGATAATAATAGAAAACAGTGACGGGGAAAAAAAAAGTGACAAGTGTGGTAAAACTGTTTTGAGCTCACGCCAGCCATGCCCTAATTTGGTCACCTTACAAAAACACGAAGTGATGCACGCACGCAAAAACAAAGAAGTTGAATCTTCATTCGTGGAAGAGGCAAACATTCAAATTGTGATTTTTGTCATCTTTTGTGGACGCCATGGATTGAGGGTGTGTCATCTGGGGATCCATGGTGATGAGATTGTCTAATAGGTTGGCAAGAGCCTGCTCTTGGTCCACGGTCGATGTTGAAGGCTGAATCTTTGTCTCCTCTTTGTTTCGTATCTGCACATGAGGTTAATTATACACGAAATAAAAATGATACTGGCTTTTATGGGAAATTTGGTTTTATAGTTTTGTAAAATGTCAATCATAATAATTTTTTTAATTATAAAATGTCAATCATGTGTCACCTAAACCTGACAGAGAATATGAAAAGGTTGTGACATATTCAAGCTTGCCTTTTTATCACAATGACCGAGCACGTTTCTGAAACGGAGTGAGAGAGGAAAAGAAAACGAGGAAAAAGAAAACTCTCTTTCCAAAACAGGCATGTCAAAAAAGGCTACAACCCAATCCCCCCCCCCCAAGTAAGCCAGAAAAGAATAAAAAGGAAGCAAGAGATTGATCAAGCACTTCAAGTCAAGAAGCCTAAGAAGGTGATACACTTACATGTAATGATTTATCCTGTTCACGGTATCATACTCTGAAGTCATTCGCCGATCGCAAAGATTCAGAACATGCTGACCAAGATGGTGAAAGACTGGTTAGGGAGGCAGGTATGGCGGAATGCGAACATGATAGAAAAAGACAGTCACCTAGGCGACGAATTTGAGGTAGAGCAGTGGGATCTGGCAGGAATTTTTCTTTATCAAGTGGAAAACCCCCCTTTCACCGTGTTTCATTTTGTGGCTCACAAGGTGATCGTGTGTAATGTGCTCCCGTGGGAGCGTTATAGACGCCATAGACAGTGGGTATTCACGAAGCAAAGACAGCATGTCCCCATGTTTAAGCAATTGTTAATCACTCTGATTTGTAACTTATTCAAAACCAAGTAGCAAGTTTGTAATAATCCATTTCGCATTATATAAAAAAGGTCTTATGGAGGTTGTTCTAAATTTTTTTTAAAAAAAGGGCATGTTACAACAGGCTGAAGCTCTGACTTGATTGGTAGCATTTATTTGAATGAAACTAGAAAAAAAAGCTTATTAACATCTTAAGTAGTGATCTTGTCTTTTTTGGATTCCCACCTCCTGGAGGTACACTGTTGTCGTATGTGGCACTTCTTCTACAACAAGTTTCAGAGAGCAGTGGTGGAAAACAAATTACTATGTTCTGATCTCATGAATGCAATGGAATCCAAAAAAAATTTCGTAACAAATGTCCATTGGGTCAGTCGGTCTTTGATAAACTGGCAAACTTTAGCTCACTGTACAGAAAGAAACAGAAACTTGCAAGATTTGCTTGTTTGAAAGTCAAATCTTGTTTTTGTCAAAGAGCAGGAACTGCTGGCGTCAATGGTATCAAAGCTTTAAATTAAAGCCTCAAAAGGTTCATGAGTGCAAACGCACTCAACTGATCTTTCTTCACCATATTTAAACAAAATGTATGCCCTTAAGCCAATGTTTGCTCCAAAAAAAGGGGGTTATAATCCATAATATAATACACAGAGAAATTGCTCAATATTTTGTAAATTTGATGAGAACTTACCTCAAGCTATCCTCCTTCCTGTAAATGTGTTTCTCACAAAGTTAACAGAGTTTGTCAAGGTCAACCATCCTTGCATTAACACCCAACATAACAACGCCTTCACCCTGGAACCACTTTCTCCTACCCAACTCCCTCCGTTTCACCGACCATGTGACAAATAGAAAATGGACAGCAGCTTCACATATATACGCGTTTAAGGCATGTGGGTTCTGGGAATGAGATTAACCTTCTTGTTCAAATATCCATTTGGCCAGTCAGTCCTTGATAAACTGCCAAAGAACCATTGAATGATCATTTCAATCAAGGGTATCTCATTTACCACTATTCTGCCCCAGTTGACAACGCCATCGTTAAATATTGACACTCTAACTTGGAGAAAAAGTCTCAAAGACAGTGTCTTTAGTCATATATACCAGAGGCCATTCTGGTACATACCTTGGAAAATAGAAACAACCTATACGATAAGATTGTCTTATCAAGTGGCTTCTTGTCTTTCCAGCCCTCTGTTCATAAGCAAAGTGCTAGATCTTTTTAGTTATAACATCATATAAATGGTAAAAATATATATAACACAGTGATGCAAAAAGGGTATAACATAATACAAAATTGAAACAACCTCATAGTTATGGTAAGACTGTCTGATCAAGTGTCTTCCTGTCTTTCTAACCCACTGTTCATAAGCAAAGCACCAGATTTTCTTGTTATAACACCATATCAAATGCAGCTATTATTCTTTGCTTGAGATTCAATGTCCTCCACCTCTGTTTTTGTGGGATCTTCCAAGATAAAACAGGTCATTCCCATTAATTATTTCTGTATATCCTTACTGCATATGTAACATGGCAAGGTGTCTGTTATGGTAAAGACCATCTGATCATGTGGTGGATGTTCTGCACTTTCAATCGTCTTAGCCTGCCAGGTGGCTTGTCTTTCCAAGCCACTGTTCATACGCAAAGTACAAGACCTTTTTTAGTTATAATATTATATAAATGGTAAAAATATATATAACATAGTGATGCAAAAAAGGGGTGTAAATAATGCAAAAAAAAAAAAAACAAAAACAAAAAAAAAACGGTATAACATAATACAAAATAGAATAGAAACAACCAGTCTTAAGGATTGGGATGATACTGCTCATCATGTTTTTTCCATGGAACATGCAAATAACATGCTATTTTGAAATTGTAAAAGAGCCTTTCTTGTAGCTCTTTACTGAAACCAGTTAAAAAAAAGACTGACTGATCTTAATAGGGTGGGTTGTCCCAGAATAAAAAATTAAATTTCTCGCCGGATCAACTTTGTTTTTTCCTGAACAGATTGTTTAAAAGAGGACGGTTGGCATTGAGGTCAGCTGCCAGGTTTGCAGGAGGGGGAAAACCATCCAACAAGCTCCTCTGAGCTGTTGTTCCACCATCAATGGGAAGTCTGCTAAGCTTGGCTCCATTTGTCTTCTATACATGTAAATGGCGTGCTATATGCACTATTTTTTTTATGGAATTGGCTCCCTAAATGTTTTCGACACTGACGATAGGCTTGGCCCAGTGTCAATAAAAGTCTGTATGGTGGTGAGTTCATGGAGGCTAATTTTAACACCAGTCACCTGACAGTTGGTGAAAAAAAGGCTTGGTTTGCTGGCTGTTCAAAGGGCTCTTGAAAACCCCTTGCACCTTTTCTTTATCTCTTTTTGAGCGACAGTTGGTAAAACAAGATGCTTGGTTTGCTGACTGTGCTACAGACCAAGCGATCATTTCTCCTAACTCTTTTGCCAGCCGATAGAGCTTTAATACCTATTAGACCAAAGCCTTCTTGTAGTTTTCCATCCGGTGCACCAAGAAAAAAAGGAGATGACTGTCACTCAAGGTAGCAACAGCACTAGCTACAATGTCAGATCATTTCAACAAAAAAAAAATCTTCATTCAGACTGATTATTGATGATAGCAGAGTGGGCATTTCCATCATTCTTAATTCTTTTGGTCAGTCTATCTGGCTTATAAATCCAGTCCTTATTCATTGGGTTGGAGGCATAGAGGCCTTAAAGGACAAGGCACTGCACTCCACAGGTCCATACCCTGGTCAGGGTCATTGAATTCTGTTCTTATGCAAGACAGTTTACTCTGGATAGGTGGCGAGGGTTGATTCAAAAGCCTTCTGGAAATAACTGAGAAACCTTTGCTCCAACATGTATATTCCTTGAATATTAAAGGCCTGGTAATGAAGTAAGACCCCCTGCACCTTTTTTTCCTCTTTATCCCTTTTTAAGCAACAGTTGGTAAAAAAAAGGCTTGGTTTTGCTGACTTGTGCTACCGACCAAGCGATCATCTCTCCTAAGTGCGGCAAACAATATGGCTAATCATTTCCTTCAACTGTTAGTATAAACTAAAAAAAAAAAGACAGCTACCATTCAGTTAGTCTTCCCAAGATTCCAGACTGATTATTGATGACAGTAGAATGGGTGGATAGATGCATGGGTGTTTCCATCATTCTTCAATTTTTTTTTTTGATCAGTCTGTCTGGCTTTAACCCTTTCCTGCCTGAGACCCACTTATTGATTTTACTCTGTCTAATGTCAGACAGACAGACAGACTGACATACATATGTTTATTGTTGCTCCCTAAAAGGGCTTTTTAAGCACAATATTACAAGTCAAAAAGAAAAGCAAAACAGAACAAATTTGATAACATGTTTACTTAAAAATAGTATTTAGCTAACATAAATATTATAATTAAGAACAAATATAGTAACATACTTTACTTAAAATATTCTTTAAATATACAGTCAACTCTCTCTGAGACGGACACCATCGGGACCGGCCTCAGCTGTCCGTCTTAAAGAGGTGTCCGGCTTATAGAGAGTCGACGTAACATGACCCCAGGAATTTTAAGATAATAATGCTGAACCTGTGCACAGTGAATACGAGTCTGTTTAAAGTTTGTTTTTAAGTTATTTACTTGAACGAAACCTACAAACTGGAACAAAAACTGTACAAAAATTGAATCTCTTGTCGTCACAATCAAACAGATTAACTAGAGTCTAATCAGTGAACAGTACATTCTGCAAACGGGAATATAACCATCTTATGACTCGGGACTGTCTTTCGCTGCACCAAGTCTAAAAAGATGTCATTTTTTTCTAAAAAACACAATTGGTGGAAGCAATTGAAGTTAAAAGCTTCTAATAGTCATGGCTTTGGTGGGCATGCACTTAAGAAGAAAAGATATCTGTGATCGTGGATTGTTTCAGGTGCAATAGTTTAAAATCCTCAAAGCGCTGAAACAATTCAGTTGTCAACGCCAAGTTATTTTTTGAATGGGACAAAATGATGACTGATTCTGGTGTTTAAAATAGTCACGTACTTAGTAATTTAAGAATTTTTCTTCCCTAAATTGTAATTTGCAGTCACATTCAGCACCTCACAAGTGTCCGTTGATCATTTCAAAGTGTCTGTTGTCCGTCTTATGGAGGTGTCCGTCTTATGGAGGGTTTGGTTATAGTAAAATGACTGAGAAACGGCCGGGACCAGCACCAGGTGTCCATCTTGTAGAGGTGTCCGTCTTATAGAGGTGTCCGTTACGAGAGAGTTGACTGTACATTGTTTGAATGTTTGTAAATTTGCTAAAGTTCTCAGATTACTGCTCAGTCCATTTCAGATTTTTATGGCTCTATAGGCAGTTACCAGACGACAAAGAGGAATATTTAAATTGTTTGCGGAGCGTGTTACCCTGGCACATACAGAGGATCTCAATTGCAGTTGGTCACTTAAATGTTTAGCCACAAGATTGTTCAGGCATTTAAATACCATCACTGCATCATTAATCTCAAGTCTGTCTTTAACCTTGAGCATTTCTAGCGACTTGACACCTTCACCGATATGATTGAATTTTCTAAGACCCAGAATAATTCTTGTGGCAAAATTTTGCACTAATTGAAGTCTATGTATGCTGGCCTTAGAAGTGTTTGCCCACACTGACGAGCAATAAAAGTGTTGGTCTGTCTAAAAGATGCTTAATTCTGTTTATATGTACTAATTGTTTAAAGCAACTGGAAACTGTCTTAGTAATATGAGCATCATATGAAAGTCGTTCATCTAGATATACTCCAAGGTCCCCAACACAGGGAATCGGTGATATGATTTTATCAAATATAGAAACAGATATTGGTGGTAACTGTTTACTGTTTTTTTATCAGTCTATCTGGCTTTAATTTAACCCTTTCCTGCCCGAGACCCACTTATAGATTTTACTCTGTCTAACGCCAGACGATTTTACTCATCAAAGGGAGACCCCTTAGGCAGTAAGGGGTTAAAAGACTATCTCCTTTAACCCTTTCCTGCCCGAGACCCACTTACAGATTTTACTCTGTCTGACGCCAGACGATTTTACTCATCAAAGGGAGACCCCTTAGGCAGTAAGGGGTTAAAAAACTATCTCCTTTAACCCTTTCCTGCCCGAGACCCACTTACAGATTTTACTCTGACGCCAGACGATTTTACTCATCAAAGGGAGACCCCTTAGGCAGTAAGGGGTTTTAAAAACTATTTCCTTTAACCCTTTCCTGCCTGAGACCCACTTATAGATTTTACTGTCTAATGCCAGACGATTTAACTCGTCAAAGGGAGACCCCTTAGGCAGTAAGGGGTTAAAGCCAGTTGGACCTCTTTGGAGACAGGTGCAATCAAGTTTTCTTATCATAGTCATTTTTCCGTAAACACCTACTTGATATGCAGATTTTATATAAGGAATTACAAGGAACAGGCTGAATACCACTAAATTCTATAAGCTAGAATGTAAGTTTTTTCTTCAGAAAATAAGAACCCATCTGAGAACCTTAGTACCCTAAAAGTTTGTTGACACCATTTTATGTGAGAACCTGTTTAGCCTAACTTGGGAAAATGCAGGTTCTTATGCGTGGGTTTTTACAGTACACCCCCTGCAATACAACCTCATGTAGGATTTGATAATCAATGTAAATTGACTACCGTACAGGGATTCTAAAAGCTGACATTTTGAGCATTAGTCCTGTACGGTGATCAATTTACATTATCAACTTCATTGCTAAAACCAAATTTTTGTATTCAACACCCCACCAATGCAGTGACAAAGTTTCTTTAGAAACTATCCCCTTTACTCATGTAGGATTTATCTGCTTTAAGATATTCAGTAATATGCCAAAATTTTCATTTTTTAAAGACAATCAAGAGTAAGAAATATGGGTTAAGGTCTCGGTAAATGAAAATTTATGTACATCGCTCGATTTTGTTTTTTTTTGGGGGGGGGGGGGATTTTTGGCACGAGTGGGTCCTAAATTTTATTTTGGCAGAAAAAGAAAATCAGAAAGTGCTTTTTAACCTTTCTAAAATGAGCCTTTCCTGTTTCCCGCCATAAGTTGCACACAATAAGTGATTGACAGATATTTAAAGAGTGCATGCTGGTGTAGCTCGATAATTCAAAACACTCTACTCTCTTCGGAAACTTACTCTTGACGTGAATAGCTTAACGATCTCAACAAAACAAATGGCAAATGTACAAATGCCACGAACCGTAGGAGTCGTGTTTGGCCTGTCTATTTTATTCCATGCAAACAAACAACCATGGCCATGACTAATTCCTCTGTTACTTGCACAGAAGCTGATTGGCTAGAGTTAATTAAGGTTCAAGTTGGGGGCAGAGCTGACCAGCCAAGCGTGGAGCTAATCTTTAGAGCTGATTTTCTCACTCTATTTTTGCCACAAAAGTCAAACTTCTCTGACCTCCAGTCAGGACAAGTTTTAAGCTATCACTTTGAAACTTTTAGATACGATAGATAATGATATAAACTCAAAACAGGTGTGAGGAATTTTCCGATTTCCCTTTGTAACTCATTTTATGTCAGTTTCTTTGCGTAAATAGCGCTCGAGATTCGACTTTTTAGTTTGCAATGCAATAATTCTGCTAATATGAGACATGTACAAATTTCCTCACACCGTTTTTTAGGTCTTTTATCTGTCAATCAGATGCAATAAAAAGGAAGTGAATATTTAACAACACGCAAGGGCTGGAGCTTCAGCAGTAAACTCGATACCTCCAAGTTCAAGAGCAAAGATCTTAAGCGCCTTTTGAAATTTGATGAAATAAAAACTTTTATAAGGTAATTTAGTCTTTTAGCTTTAATTGATATAAAACTTGCCTTTGTAGTGAAAATACTCACGTGACTACAATTTTTTTCTGTGGGCACCTCATTTTCCTTTACTGAGACCTTAAAGCAAATCATTCATGAACTGCTTTTTGGTCATAATTTCTGAAGTTCAATGCTCAAGTAAAGAATAAACATAGGAAATTGCATGACCTTGAGTACAATATTTATTTGTGATTAATAGCTATAAGTGATTTTGAAACTACTTAAAGTTGCTTGTTTACTTCAAACTACAATGTTTGTATAAGGTCACAAAATTTATCATGTATTCTACAACACTATGCCAAAAAATCATTCCAAAGAGTAATAATATTTACTGCAACTTCAGTTTGTCTCTTTTCGTCTAATTTCACCAGTCAAAATGTTAAAATTTGCCACAGTTAGTTGTGTTCACTAGCCATTGCCATAAAAGCCTAAAAAGGGCAACTTGGGATAAATTGTTCTCCTCTTGATCAATCAAAAATTTCTGGAATATTCCAAATTCGATGATATGTAACATGTGATTTTCCAACCAGAATTTCCAGGTTTCCTGTGTAAATAGTAAGGACACTAGGTCTCAACAATATTTTTTCAGAAGACATTCCCAACAACACTCTAAAATTGGGATTTTAAAAATTTCTAATTATTAGAAACTAGTATCCTTAATTGAAGTAGTTGTATTCTTAAATGAAGTAGTTGTATTCTTCAATTGAGAATCAAGGTTTTTATTTAAAAACTGAGGTTCTTACTACCGGAATTATTGCCCCTGCAGGGTTTTGGCCCAGAGGCCAAAACCCGAGGAGGCATTATAGTCTCCCCCGCATATATGTATAAAGAATGTGTGAAATATTGGTGTAGTATGCGAATCAATCCCGATTTGACGAAACTAGGCGCGCACGGTGGTCCCGGTTAATTTTTCAGTCAGCTCGCAAGGCAATGCTACATGGGTAATTCCGGCTTGCAATCACGAACACGAGGAGGAGATTTTATTTGCTGCACAAGGAGGAGAGGATCTTGCCAAAATATATTTTAGGGCTGGTATCTGTCATCACAGTGATTTCTTCATATCTTGAATTCAAAGGTTATTCAGCAGTACCAGATTGAACTGTTTGGTACAGAAGTTGATCTGTCGGACACAAATCAGCAACGGGGTCGACAGACTCGACCCAAACAGCACACGTATAAAGATCATGTTTATTTGGATCGCTTATTTTTACTGAGTAATCTTACGTGGCGTAAAGCCCATGTGACGGCTGGGTGACTGGCAGGGATCCAAATGTAAAAGTAAATGTTTTGTGGCGTTTTCATAGACCTTTATCACACAGCGACCATTTTGAGTCCCAGGAGAACAAAAAGCTTTGTTTTTGCCCATCCAGCCTCGCACTGGATGAGAGGTTAGACGAGCAAAATCTTTTGTTTCAGCATTGCGTGATAAAGGTCTATTGAGGACAAAAAGCTCGACTCTAATTTGCATATATGGCGACTGTAACGCGATACTTCTGTTTACATCTCGGAAAGTAAATCTCGACTTCTGTTTGCTCGTAGGGTCCTCTTATATCAAGACAAATGATTTGTTTCAGTATCAAACTACAACAACAGAGTGGTTTGATATTTTTTTCCAGAATGCACTTTGTGAGAGTATTATGTAAAGAGTATCATGTGATAGAATGAGTTCACACAGAATGTTGATTCTTTTGATCATATTTATGATAAGCTGCCCAAGTTACTTGAACAGTGTGAGTGATATAGTTTGCAAAAAAGATAAATTTCAGTTCATACAATAACTAATAGTTTCCTTTAACGCAGTGGAATTTCTATAAAAATTTTATACCCTTGACGGATAAAATAGAAGCGGGGGCATATTTAGTGTGAACTATTACTAGTATTAAGGTATGTGTTCTAAAATTAAGAAAATCAAGTTTTAGAGTGCAAGGGACAATGCACTTAACCTGTTTCCTTCAAATACAAGCAAATCTCCCAAAAAAGACAAAGTACATGTTCGTTTAGCCAGTCCTAATATTATAATAATTATCATTGTTTCATGCTTTAATATTAATAAGTTGCTCGTTCGTAAACATGGCATAGTTGCCATTCTGTTCAAAGTAACTGTGTGATATGATGTCAGCGTAGATCTCGGGAGACTCCTGATCATCACCTTTACGCACAACCCGTTGGGCTCGTCCAATGAACTGCACAAATTTCACGGGAGAGACAATTTTCGTCATAATAGCTGCAATCGAAATAGGTGGATGGTCAAAACCTTCTTGTAGCATATCGACAACCACAACCAGCTCAACATTATTGTTGTTGATTCTTTCCATTGCCTTTTTCAGCTTACCCTTTTGCATCCCAGAGTGAACAGCAGTAGCCTTATGATCGCCATACATGTTATTCCACATGTTGACGGCCTCATCTGCAGCGTTGGTGTCCCTGCATATGGCCATTGCCATATGTGGCACACAGTCTGGGAGAGGCTGCCTTCTGTTCTTCTCGTCTTGAACGCGTTTGACTTTCTCAAGGATCATTTGGACAGCGATCATCCTTCGTTCAGCATCGCTGTCCGGGTCATCAGAGTCTTGATTCATTTCATCGCCGTCCGGGTCATCAGAGTCTTGATTCATTTCCTCGCTGTCCGGGTCATCAGAGTCTTGATTCAGTTTATCGCTATCCGGGTCATCAGAGTCTTGATTCAGTTCATGCCATCGAGTAGGGCGTATTATCTTGTTCGCTATAGCCTGAGCGAGCGGTAAATGATAGACGAAAGGGCGGTTTACGACGTCCTGGCCATCACTCCTATACGGCGTAGCTGTAAAAAATGCGATCAAAGCATGAGCTTCGAATTTTCTGATAATTTTCGACCACGTCTCCGCGGGGAAATGATGAGCTTCATCGACGATAACCATTTGGAAAAGATCATCAGAAAGATTTCTCTCCCAGGAATCTGAAAGGAACTTCTGAGCATTGGCAATCACTACCTCTTTGCTTCGGAGGTATTCCTGATTTGAAACCTCCACTGTCCTCTCAACCTTTACTCCCGATGGAAGGACATCTCTCAGTATGTTATCGGGAATGATATCTAAGCGCTTCAGAAAATTGTTCTCAGTTCCATCTGCGGAAACCAGTATCTGCTGCTCAAGCTGGCTTGCTATAGCAAGATTCGGCGCGATTACCAGTATTGGTTTCTCGAAAGAAACCTCTTCTTCGCCGTCTTCCTCCGGTTTCTTTTGTGCGAGAAAATAGGGTAGCAAGCAGATTACTCCGGTCTTGCCAGAACCAGTTGGCATCGATACCAACGCACGTTCTTTCTTCCTATCCTTACAGAACCATCTCTGCAGACTTGTAAGAGCTACGTGCTGGTGTGCAAGAAGCTTTTCTCGACATGCTTTAACCACGTCTTCGCTCCAGTAATTGAATTTTGAGGATCTTGGACCTTTAGTAAAAGGCATCGTCAAAACTTCGACCGACAAAATGGCGTGGGATAGACTACCGTGCTTTCTCAACCTTTTGAAGCATGGAGGTTCAGGTCTTGAATGAAGATCGTCCCCAGAGGCCGCGATCCTTTTGGTCAGTTACGGGGATCGCGACCACTGGCCTCCACAGCGGTCAAATGAGTGCGCATGCTTAAGCCACGCGCGTGCGATAGAGCGCGCGTGGGAATGGATTGCACCATACACCGAATGCAAATATGGCGGACCACTCGGTAGTCATTATCATAGCAAACGCCATAGGTCGTCGCCCGGGACGAGTCGAATGAAAGCGAAGCTAGTTTTCGATGTTTTGTTTTGACAATGCTTTTCCAGAAAAGTCTTGCTTCGTAGTCGATTTGTTTCGCCCTCCCTACGCGTTTTTGTGTTCCTGAATGCCACCGCAACAGAGTGGAATATTCCACAGCAGAAAAGGTGTTCTTTTTTTCAGTTTTCTCGTTCGCCTCGGAGGGGAAACCAAAGAGACGGAGGCAAGGAGTTCTGAGGAGTTCACATTCGCCGAAGGAACTGTTTAAAATCGATCTTAGAAAATGTGTAAGCGATCGCATTAAGCTCTAAGTTGTTGTCATTTGGCTCAATGCTTTCACTGGTTTCAGTAACGGGGCAGTTGAAGTTCATTCGCTTGGTTATTGCACCGTAGTATTTATATTTACTTCGTGCGATTATTCCGTGCAATCATGCGAGTGGACGCGAACGCAAATAACTTCTTCCTTTGAGACAGAGGATATCATTCAAGGAGACCTTTTCTTTACCTTGGGGAGGGTATTGGCCATGAAAACCGTGTTGGAACACCACCAGACACCACATAAGCTCGTCATTTAAACGATTTTTCTGAGATCTATCCCGAAACGTAGCAAACAAACTTTAGTCCCCGCGGCGATCGTGAACTCCTTTTCTCCGTCTCAACGAATTGCATTGATCCAATATTTTCCCTTAGAGGTTAACGTTGGAAGATTTCTATCCCCTCTCGTCGCATTCAGAAACACAGCAACTCGTAGGCACAGCGAAATAAAACAACAGGTCGACCACAAAGCAAGAGTTTTCTGGCCGAACCCAACTAGCCTCGCTTTCATTCGACTCGTCCCGGGCGACGACCGAGTGGTCCGCCATGTTTGCATTCGGTGTATTTCTATAGAAACAAGCAAGCGCCAAAATGGCGGCAGATTCAAATTTCGCGGTATGTGTTTCATTTCGCGAGGATAAGGCGAAAACAAAACAGCTAAGGTTTTTACCTTAAACACAGCTCTAAAAGGGGCGTCTCTTTTATATATCTTTTTCAACAAAGAAACTATCTGTGCAACAATAGTGAATTTTCTTGTCGAATTTACGAGTTCGTAGCGAAACATAAAGACTTGTGTTTTTATCGCGATAGTTATCGTTGGTCTCTCTGGTGGCAGATTTTCGGATCAGAGAGGCTGTTGCCTAAGCAGTAAAACTCGGGAAAAGAACGTTTGTAGGGGCAGAATGATTGAACTTAGTACCGAGATGGCTCGAGTGGCGGAGGTTGACCGTGGAAATTTTGTGGGATGAAGAGGGAAAGTGGCCGGAAGTGCGTAGATCACGCGGGTGTTCACGCGAGTGCCCAGTCGTTTGACCGCTGTGAACCTCTGGCCAGGTCCAACTCCGGAAGTCCGCTTGAACACGCGCGTGATTACGCACTTTCGGTCACTTTCCCTCTTCATCCCACAAAATTTCCACGGTCAACCTCCGCCACTCGAGCCATCTCGGTCTGCGGCAGGAATCGCGAGGCTCTGGGAGCATCCATTTCAGGCATGCGCCGTAGATGCAGACTGCGTTAGACCGGATGGGCAGAATTCGGTTATTTCCATTGTTATTTCAAAATGGTTGCTCCCAGAGCTCTTGTTTTCCGACCGCTGGTCAAGGGGAACGGGGCTCTGGGAACGAGATTGGCCCAACATTCTCGTCCCCAGAGCCCACGATCCTTCTGGCCTGAGGTTAGGATGGGATCCCAACCACAGCCCAGAAGGATCGTGGGCTCTGGGGACGAGAATGCCCGCCTAACTTTCCCGCCTTTCCCAATCTCGTTCCCAGAGCTTCGTTCCCCTTGACCAGCGGTCGGAAACGAGAGTTCTGGGAGCATCCATTTCGAAATAACAATGGGAAATAACCGAATTCTGGTTATCCGGTTCACTGCGCAGTCTCAATCTGCATCTATTTCATGCTATGGCGCATGCCTGAAATGGTTGCTCCCAGAGCTCTCGTTTTCCGACCGCTGGTCAAGGGGAACGAAGCTCTGGGAACGAGATTGCGCCTTTCCATTTTCAAAATGGCGGACAACGAATGAAAAACCAACACGTCATTGTCGCTCTTGGCCTGGATGCTTAAAGACCGGGAAAGGCATGGATGGAACTGGTGATAGAGACAGGAAATCTGTAACTGGAACACAAATTTCCATTGGGACGTTCCAACCGGGAAAACAGGACTACCTTCTCAGCAGTTCCACTTTTTCTGGGAATTTTCCAGTCGGGCGAACCGAAAAAACGTTTTTCATTTAGCCCCGAACCGGAATTTTTTGAATTTTTGACCAAATGGAAAGCGCCCCAGAAGTCCGCGATTCACGGACTTCCCGTCAATACTGATTGGTTGAGAATAGGCCTTATCACGGTTTTCGACGCCATCTTGACGGGTAGGCAAAGCGGTCAGAAATTACAGTGTTTGTATGGGAATCCGATAGCAAATAACTTCTTCCAAAATTGAATTTTGCACAATTTCTGAATCGGATGTTAAAATTCTAGGTAGAAGATTGCATTCGCCAAGTTTGAAGGACGTAGCTTCGCTTGAAGACGCTCAGTTAATTTTTCTAATTTTCCATACATTTGTCTGTAAATTTGGCTGGGTAGAAAACGTCTAGACGCGGTTCGCGGGAAAAAAAAAAAACAGAAAAATGTATGGAAAATTAAAAAAATTAGTTCAGCGACTTATAGGAAAGCTACATCCTTCAAACTTGGTAAATGCAATCTTCTACCTAGTATTTTAACGTTTTGATTCACAAATTGTGAAAAATTCAATTTTGGAAGAAGTTATTTGCTATCGGATTCCCACACAAACACTGTAATTTCTGAAAAACCGTGATAAGGCCTATACGAAACGAATACTCTGCGCATACTCAGAAAATCGGGTCAAGCCTGGCACAGCGGCAAAATGACTGCGCATGATCTCAGTCGCTTACGTGATTTCCGCGCGAGAAGGAATGTACACCACTGGTGCACCATAATATTTCCAAAGAAACAAACCGCATCAAAATGGCGGCAATTTAAAATTCCCGGTTAATGTTTTGTTTTTGCCGAGGTTAAGGTCTTTACAAACCAGCTAAGGTTATTACGCTGAAAACAGTTTCTGTGAATTCTTTCTTTCTCATATCTTTTGGAACAAAAAAGTGGTTATGGTAACTGTGTTGAATTTTCTGTTCGAAGTCGGGCATGAAGTTCGTGTTACTGGTAGCAGCCAGAGCAGCGTTACCATTAGTTTTCGCATTTTCTGATAGGAAATTGCCTCTTGCCAAAATTTGTTATTTAAGGGAAAAAACAAGCCAAGCATGTTTGCTGCTTACAAATGGCCAGGGTAGCGAACGTTGAGCGTGGAATTTTCGTCTGCCAAAAACACTGGCATATATTGAGGACCACGAACAATATTTGCTCCTGCCCTTTGCCTATCCATTGCAGAGCGATGAACTCCACTCTATACCAGCAGGGCTATTTCAAGCCTTCGACGAAGTAGGGAAAAGCATGCCTGAGTATCGACGCGGTGGTGCACCAGTTGCCAGCAAAACGCTGATTAAAAAATTTTCCCCCATGGCCAAATATAAAGAGCCAACTGACATGCAATATTTGTCTTAAGTATTAAAGTTAAAAATTAGTGGTAAATATTTCTTATCCTCTCTTGATTTAAGTAAAACAGAAAATT
>JAHPZR010017244.1:90000-98180 GCA_019787425.1 Platygyra sinensis
CAACCATTAAAAAAAAATAATGTTCATGAGATACAGTCTCTCTTTTACAATGTCTCGGTGTCCGCGTTCATGCCGTTCAGAAACACGGCAAACGAGGACTCCTCTCGCTGCTCGCCCCACCTTTTTCACTCCTGCCAACTAGGGCCAAATCTTGCTATGTCGACCGGTCGCCCTTCCAGCTCCGAGAGGCGAATCAACAGCTATGGAGACAAATTGTTATGGTACTTCTTCATTTCGGACACCAGAGCCCACTCTTCTTCATAAAGAAGGATCTTCATAACCGCAAGAATCACCTCTGACTGAATGCTCCGCATTTACGACCTCCGCAAGATTCACCTCTAGGACCGAATCCACCGGCTTGTCGACTTCCGAACCTTTCTTGGTCGCCATCTTGACTCTACCTCTATAAAAGCGACTCTTTTTATATACCATTTCTAGACACTCGCCAAGAACACCTCTCACTGGACAGCGGCTTGATCACCCTGCGAGCTCACACGGGCACACCCGCTTTTCTAGGGCTTAGGCGCACCCCCGTTTTTCCAGGGCTCATGCGCACGCGAGCGATGCACCCCCGCTTTTCTAGGGATCAGGCGCACGCACCCAAATGCAAGGTCAGGGGCGCGTTGCTCTAGGGCTTCGAGGCACAACCCTCCTAGCCCCACCTAGCCTAAGCCTAAGGCCCCTAACCCTAGCCCTAAAGCCCCTAACCCTAGGCCCACCAACCTGGCCTTTCAGGACTCTTCAGCGCTTTTTCGCACCTAGGGGTTTTCAGCGCTTTAGCACCTAGGGTTAAGGGACTTTCGCAGGGTTAAGGGGCTTAGGGTTAGGCTGGGGCGAACTATGTATGTATGACGTTACTTTTTCTTGAACTCTTATTGGCGGCCATCTTGAAAAGGGGGATGAGGGAGGATAACGTGTTACCTGTAATACTACTGCGGTGACTTGTTATTTGTATCAACATTTGGTACAACAGCAGGTGCCGTAAGCACTTAACTTGAAACGATGTTAAGACTTGGTTTTGTGATCTTTAATAAAACTTTTAAGTGATTCTAAATTTAGCAAGTACTTTATAAATTCAGTAGCTCGCTACAACAAACTGTGGCCGCTAAAAAAAGCAATTCACTCCGCCGCGGGTGTGAAAGTTTGGTTAAAGTACAAGAAAAATATTTTAAAATACGTAGCTTTTTGGGTAATTCTGTGGCTTCCTGCAATGTAAAAAAAAGTCGAAACGAGTCTTTTTTAAAAATCCCACGACTTAGTGAAGACTATCAAATCGCTCAATTGGCCGGACTGTCGCAAGAATAGCTATGAAAGCTTTCAGACACATGTACCTTCTGAAAAGTTTCACCCTTCACAAGTTGACTTCTTGATCAAACTAGATAAACTATAAAATTTTATGTCAATTCTCTAAATGGGAGGATTAATATTTATTGGCCATTTTGACGAGAAACTGAGTGGGTTTCATGATACGAAAACATGCCGGTATGGCGGTATTCTCACTTTTTAAGTATATCGCATTTTTTACTGCATGACGACCGTCCCGCAGATCGCTCAACTCATGTGAGAAAAAAAAATTGTAACAGATGATGTGACTGTTCAGTTTCATTGGTAGTGGCTAGACTACTTATAATAAATTCAAATTTAAGTTTCAGCATTCAAGAGAACATTCAATATGCTATAGTCAACTTAAATGCCCTTCTGTTCAGAATTTTATCACTGGTAACTAAAAGTGGCTTTTAATCAGCCTTTTGAAAAACTCTGTTATCATTTGTGACAACATAATAAAGTTAAACTTGTTTGTCGGTAGAAAAAGGCCAGGAGTAATGTGACAGTGTACAACAAAACCAAAAAAACTTCAAAATTACTTGCATAATTTTATGTCACGGTTTAACTAGTTTTTCACTTTTTAAACCATGACCAAATTATAAGTTTTAATCAATTAATAATGCTAATAAGACTGAGTGGAGTCGAATTGTGTCTGTAATCATAAAAGTGATCAACAAAATTGGACAAACCCGAAGCGGGGTCTGAGTGTAATTTCACTTCATAATGTTGCTTTCTACCAACAAAACTTTCTACCAACTTTTTAAATATCATAACCAAAAATATGGAGACTAGCTTGCAAAATGGCTATTAAGACAGTCACCAGAGACTAAACCTCCACAATTTTACGAAATCAGTCTCTTGAATTGGTTAATATAGTGATTATAATAATTATTACACTGTCTGATTACAAACTTTGCAGATCAATTAGAGCAAAATACAGCAGTTTATGCACCAGTCAGCAAATTGTAATTGCGGGCCCAAGAGAGGCCCGCAACCCTAATCTTGACAGTGACCAGCGGATTTCGTATTACGCGTGCGCGCCACGTTTATAACAGGGACACTGAAACCGGAAGTTGAAATTTTGTTGCACCACTAAGAACGATCAGAATGCGAAAAATGTGTCAATCAGTTTTTCACATTGGATACCGGATGCAGACCTCTGTCACATGGAAGATCAAAGTACGTTGATCCAAGCTTCTGTTACTCCGGCTCAAACCTTCGCCGGAAAAATATTAAAACCCAGCGCTCGTGAAAAATGTGTTTTGATCACTAGAACTTGAGCTTGAAACATATGTAAATTTATATTCGTTTGAATCGTCAATGAAATGATCGGGGGTGGAAGCGGAATAATTGGATCTCTCTTATTCATTATTCCATTTATTTTTTTTTGAGTTATTCATTATTCCTTACTCAATTTTGTTCGATATTCATTATTCCGTTTCGAGTTTGTCGAGCAACTTTGGTTGCATTGACGTTGCAATTCCATCAACTTTGTATTCAAGATTAGCCAGTCCCACACAGTGCTCGCCAAAAATAAATCAAAGTATGTTTACCGTAGAAACAGTGGTGTAGCAGACTGAACTGTTTTTTCTCAGTTATGAGAAAAAATATAGGTATTGAGCACACGTAGAATTGCGGTAATTCTGCACGTCATATATGGTATCGATGACAACACTGGTTTGATAAACGTTTGCTCCCTTAACTTAAGGTGACCGAACACAGTTTTCAAGTGCCTATGCCTAATTCACCATTACTTTTAAACTATTTATGCTTTAGTGTCCGTTTTTTGCGACAGCCAAGGTTAACCACAGAGGGGTTTATCCTCGCATTTTGGTTAAGGTGTGTACTGTTGCCATGGCAATGGGGCTGGTTAAAAACAAGGCTTAAGGACGTTCGCGCCTCGATTGCAACTGCCGCATACTCTAGTGCGCACGCTATTTCATTGGTCACGAGCAGCGCTGCCACGTCATTTTCAAGCGAGCGACGCGGCACGGAGAGCCGAAAACTCAAACAAAATATAGAGCTGATGACCTTTACGTTAACTGTTGTGTGCGAAGTATTTTTTGTTGGGATGGGCTCTGGTCGGTGACCCCCCAATTTTTGTTTACGGCAGATCACTTCACTTTTCTGATTCTTACCATTGTACTAAAAACACAAAAAGAATCGGTATCGTGGGAAAGGTAGTTTTAAATTGACTCTTCTTCATATACCTATTCAAACTGTGAGGGGGTGTCGCAGTGGTACGTTTGGATTACAGGGTGTGCGGTAACTTAAAAGTGTGGAATTTTTTAAGGCTAATTCTAGCTGATTGAATGGCATCTGTAGCAAAGATCTATCCGAATCGGCCTATATATGCTGTGTTCAACACACATACCTTAGACTATGATTCATTCAAATTAACTTTATGTCGATAGTAAATGAATCTGGGCAAAATCGACCTGCGAATGACTGGAAATCCTAGAAATGTCTATGGTCTGTGATACGCCTTATCTTCAAAACGAGTTCGGTGACCCCGATTTTTTTTACGTTTTAATCTAACTTATCTTTCTTCCTGCAGACAAAGTTTAAAAAAAATCTGTGCGTGGGAAGTTTTTGGGCGCGCAAGTCCTTAAAAAGGTTTTTGAATATTTAAAAAATCACAGTGGTCAGCATATTTTCATCATTTGCGCACACTACTGGCATTTAGGTGGCTCAAAACAGTTTCCAGCACATTACAAGACTTAATTTGGTGTGTCGTTAAACCACTCTTATCAATGGTGAGACATTCATGATACCAAAAAAACGCCTCATCACTGGGAAACACGTTGGTATTAGTTTCGTGACACAAAGTTCCCATAGGCAACACTATGACATGCTAAAAAACACCCTTAATTTCACGCTTGAAGCGCTTATATTCGAAACGGCAAGGGAATTTTTTCTTATTATAGAATTTTGGATGAGCAGGGATGAGACGCAACTTGGTAAAGTTTAAAAAAAAAATTCTGTACATGGTTTTCAGAGCACCTAAATTTTTCGAAAATGTAAGGTGGCTCTGAAACCCAGTACAGAATTTTTTAAAATTTGCCAAAAGCGCATCTTATCTAGCTTTCAAAATTCTATAATAGAAATATTTCACTGTGCAGTTTTCGAAATATAAGCGCTAAGCTGAAATTAAGGGGTGTTGTTAGCATGTCAGAGGTTGCTATGGGTAACATTGTGTCACGAAATAACACCATGTGTCAGCAGTGATAGGGCAGTTTTTTGTTACCATGATTTGAGCATCAACCGATAAAAGAGGGAATATGACACATCAAAATTACGTCTTGGAAAGTGCGGAAATCTGTTTGAGCCACCTTACCTTGAGTGCAACAAGTGGATCAAATAAACTGTTGGACTACAGTGAGCGATTTTTCCGTAATCGCCGTTAAATCGTTTGCACTGCTATATTCTGCATTTATTAAAAATTTCTCTATGTTAAGAATCTGCGGTGTTCTTGTGATAGAGCCTTCCGCGTGGTTTCTGAAGTATTTTTTCTAATTGCTTGAATTCTAACGACGCCCCCTCTAAAGGCAATCGGCTCTCCAATCGTTCGCGGCAATTGGCGGCAATTGCGCTGCATCTAACCTGGGTTCGCGGTGGACGGTCGCGTGAGCGTTTCTGGTAATGCAAAGAATAACTGCGCCGAGATTGGCTGAGTTCTTGTGTCATCATTTACCATTTTTCTAAAAAAACATATCTTTTGTTCATAAAAGTAGCTGAAAGGCCAACAATACAGTGCGTTCTGTTATAAAGAAAAATAGTATCATGATCAGTGCGGGCTGTTCGAGGTAAATAAAAAATGATTCGCTCTATTGCGACGGCATGTTTGTTTTTGCCCAATCTTGTGCGATTGCTAAAGTCTGGCCTCCGGGCTAAAAGCGCGCGCGAAAACTGTGTTCAGTCTAGTGAATTATTATCGTGCGGAAAGTTTCGCCTCTGAGGTCATCCGCAAGGTTCGGAAATATTATAATCTCTTAGGAAAAGTTCAGGAAAAATTTTGATTACGTTCGTAAAACCTTCGGGCAATTGTATTCAGAGAGTCATCAGAAATCTTCAGAGAATTATGGTCCAAATCTTCGAAAACGTGTGAAAATGGTGACCATGGACAATCGTAACACAACACATAGGCGTAGGCCACTCTATCAAAGGTTAAAGATCTATGAAGCCTGACAATGACAACATTTTAAAACAATGGGTGAATGCCAAGGAACCAATCATGGGCAAGCAGTGCTGCATAAGTGTTGTCCGATTGAAGACTAATCACCTGTCATCAGTGAACACAGCCAACTAAAAGAAGCCGGAGAGTGACTTTGAGCGTACTCTGTACGTGATTTGCTGATAAGATTATTCATTATTCTTTTGCGGAAACAAATAATTCTTTATTCTGAATGTTCCACCCTAAATATCCTATTCATTTCTTTTTTTAAAGCCTATTCATTATCATATTCTGCTTCCACCCCAAAAATGACCTTTTATAAAATCTCTGATTACGCAGAACGGGCCGAACAAAAAATCTCTTCACAAACCCTGACTTCGAAGGGATAACACTTTAGGGTTAATAGCTATCACACATCGGCAAAAGTACTATCTATTTCTTAACAATCCAGCCATATCATGTTAAGATTTCAGCGAAATGGAAGAAAACCAGAATATAATAATTACAATGTTTTTTTTTTAACCTCGATCGCGTCATTGCTTGACTCAACGAAGTAGCCACGTCGCCCACAACAACACAAGCCGACGTTTGGGTAAAAAAATCACAGAATTATTGCCTCAGAGCTAAACCTTGAATGAGAACATTAATTCCAAGCTTTCCTTGCGTGATTTAGACGAAAAAATGACCTCGGCGGGGTAGAAAAGAGAACGAAAGAAAAAACAGAACAGACAGCATATATTAAAACAACGCGTGAATTATTCGGTGTTCGAAACGGAAGCGAAAATAAAGCTTGCTTCTGGATAATTTCACCCTTAAAAGCCAGCAAATGGTCCCAAATTACTCTCTGTATCCTTATAATGTCCTGTCTTGCATCTCTGAAAGATTTTGCCTCAATTTTGAGCAAATAAACATTCCTCCGCTACCGGCGCCTTCTTCCTTCCTTGATCGAATATTTAATTAGCTAACTCGTGAGAATCGAAAGTAACGCCAATTTTCTGTCACGCTTTCAAAACAAGGCGCGCCATCTTCTCTATTGCCAACATCTAAACAAAAGCTCTTCAAGTGCATTCAGGCCCGCACTTTCTAACCTGTGGTTACTACTAGTTGTTTATGATAATTAATTAAAATCAATTAATTTTTAATTAATTGTTTGGGGCGACCAGCCTGGAGAGCTGGGCACACTGGCTGGACATGGTTAAGAGCCTGAAGGGCTCCCTTGAAAATTTTCTTAGAGCACAGCCTCCACAAGCCTTGCCTCCTCCTCTAAAATTTCCAACAAATCAATCATTTTTGGGGTGAGGTGGCGGTGGTGGTGTTGTGTCGCTTTTTGGCCAACCAAGCGTTATGTTTTTGGTGTTCTGTATTGTTTTTTGGTTGTTTTTTTGGGTACCTGGTGCTATGGGTATCAACTATGGTGGGTCGTGGGTTTTTTGTTTTTTTTTTTGGGTTTTGGGGTTTTGTTTGCCCTTGTTTTCTTGTTGGTCTTTGGCAACTTGTGGGTTGGTATTTGTTGGGTATGTGAGAGTATTTTGATGAAACTGACAATTGAGATTAACATGTCGCAACACACAATATGTACTCTGTACTTCAAACATTGGTAAACTTTTATTAGACTATAAGTCTGCAATCAAGCTGTGTGGTTGTTTTTTAAGTTGCTTGTGAAACTAGGACATAGCATTACCTTCCTTGCTCCTGGCTACCAAATTAACTGTTCCTGTTGATTGGTTTTTTTTTTTTTTTTAAAGCAGAAAGATTTTTGATTCTAGGTTCATCCTTTAGAGATGTGAATTGTACCAGCCCCCGCGCAGTAGTTGGTGTGGAAGTGCACTCACCGCAGTAATAATTAAAAAATTAAATAAACTATGGTTAAGAATTCCAATCAGGGAGATCCCTTACGTTTGAATCTTAAATATTTAATATTTAAAAATTACCTTGGTCAGAGCGAAAATACCCCACAAAAAACCTTTTATAACAATTATTGCTTTTAAAAAATTTAGTTTTTTTCACCCCACCCAATAAATTTTTTTAGACAGTTGTGAATGGAGGAAGAAAATCAATGATATTTCGAAATATGAAATTAGTTGTTTTCTGTTGTTTAGGCATTCTTGCCGTGATAGGGAAACGGTCTCTTGAAAATATGATATACACATGGTTTTACCTCTAGGGGGAAAGGTAAATTGCCCACAGGACCAGGAATTGTCCATTGACGTCGTCACTATTTTCTCTTCTGCATTGAGGAAAAAAAAAAAAAGTATTGTTAGTCTGCCCAGCAAATAAGCAGTAATGACCTTAACGATCCTCTCGCGCTCCGTTCTCCCCCCCCTTCTTTCCCTCTAACCAGTGGGTGGAATATCCAAGCTGTAAAAATTTAAAAGCCTAAATAACAAATTTAAAAAAAAAAAAGTCCTCTGTCTCCCCGTCTATTCTATTTAAATGAAAACTCTGCACATCATACATCGTACTGTAAGGAGATGGGTGCATGGGATGCCCCAAGGAGGTGCTTGGCCAAGGGCTAAAGTACAGGTCACAGGGGTTTCACAGGTAACAAATTAAAATATACTTATCGTGTGAAATATTTGCCGCTGACGCTGTTGCCGGCTGAGCTTCTCTGAGCCTGCTTCTGACTTTGAGTTCAGTTACTGAGTTTTTTGTCTTTGGAACGCTGAGAGTGAGTTCGTAT
>JAHPZR010017245.1:0-2500 GCA_019787425.1 Platygyra sinensis
TTTTGTTCCCCTGTTTTATTGTGTTTGTGCAGTTGATCCGATAATCGCAAAAAGAACACCGTTTTATATATGGACTGAAAAGAACAGGACAGAAACTCGATCAAAATTCTACATTTTTCTTATTTTTCGGCTTTTCACCTCTTCACTTTCATCTTAGTTTTAAATATGTTCCATCCTCTCTATCTAAAAGAAAATCAATCCCTGCTCATTGCGAAATAATTTTAAATGAAATTGACCGCAAGCGTCAGACATAAGTTTTTTTTTCCTCTTCTTGGGAGAATCCACGCGCAATACACGCGCAATACACGCGAACCGCTGTTCAAGCCAGCGGAGCTGAGAAAAGGCACGAAATATGTCGGCAAGCTACTGTTTTGTATACTCATCAAATACTTCCTGAAATGTAAATCTTGCCAGAACATGTTTATGTTATCTTATTGTTCTGAGAAGTTTTTCATAATTTCAAAAATAAAAACACACACCAAGTTGTGAAGCTTGTCAAATTGAATTAGTTAATAATTTGACTCGGCATTTCAACAACTGCCTAATTTCATTTATTCTGATTTAATTTACAATTAATTTGCACCACAGATAGATCATAAGTTCCGACCAAAGCTTTGGAAATTGGTCCTTTGTGGTTTTTGCATTTTTGGCGTGAAACTGAATTATTTACCAAATTAGCATGTTACCTTTGATGCAATCAACGTAAAAAACAATTGGAAACTAAAGAAAATTTGTTTAGCTAGCTAAAACAGGCACTTCAATTATATTCGTCGACATAAGAAAATACAAACTAAATTGCAACTTTAGTGACCAGATTACAGTAGCTTCAATTTGCTCTTTGATTTACTGTATTCGTCATTAAGTCTGTCATCTGCTCGGTGTGAAAACATCGGTTGTCGACGGTGTTGAACTTCTTTGTTCGTCCCATCCAGCATTGGGCAAATAGACGTGAATCGAAAGTTTTCTCCCACTTTCGTCCTCTTCCAATTGTTCTTTTTCCTGTGGACTCAAACTACGTCCTTTATGGACAAACATGTCGTGCCCATGGTACAGGCAAGAGTGGTGTTTTCCTATCCAGGAAATTTGTTCTTTGGTTGTTTCGAAAAACGTGCTCGAAAACCTTTGTAAAAGTTGTAAGCCTTCCTCGTCCGAATTACAAAATATCGAATCTCTGGACTTAAGTTCAACGCGCCATTCTTTTTCCAATAAGTTCAAAGCCTTCTGGATTTATTTCAAAGCGCACCGGTTTCGATTTGCCGCCAAGGAGCAAGAAAATCTCTTCGCGTTCACCGCGTGGTTCAGGGGGGTTCGTATTGTTTGAGGCGAAAACTCTCTGGAAATAACTCCTACTGAACCGGGTTCACGGCCGTTCATGGAAAGCGTTGCTAAATCATCGTATTGTCCAACTTCGTTTCTTCTGCCTTTCATTTTCTTTAAGCAAGAATAAAGCTTGTTCAGAGAAACAGAGTGTGAAGTTGAAGAGGTTGTTCCGTTGCTAACGACTTGCTCGCAGCCCAAAGTGTCCTTTACGGCTTCGTCTCCACGCGAAGGTAAGCTTCCTCGTTTAGGCAGATTCTGTTGGGATTTCGGCGAGAGTCACACGTTGTCCCGTGCACTGCATGCTAGCAAATGGATATACATCAAAACTCTCGAGCGCTGGACCTGTTAACCGAGTTTGTATCGAGCGGTGTAATTCATTAAGCTGGTTTCTATTCATGTCCGCCTTTTCAACCCCGACTGACTTCTCAACTTCTCTGGTGCTGCCAGTTGTTTTACTTTCGTGTTTCCTGACTCTAAAGAAGGTTTATAGTTTCCTGGTTTGCTACCAGAAGGAAGAAAATCCGTTTTTCCCAAAGATCTTCCTTGGATTGTGCAATCCAATCCAGACTGAGTCAACTGTTGGTACTCTGTGCTGTAGTCGTCTTCGTTACGCCGAGTTGTTGTTTTTGCATAATTGCGTAGATACGGTGGCACCTTGAGCTGACCTCTGGGAAATATGTCTTCCCCTCTGAAAAAAGCAAAGCTCATTCTGCAGAAGTAGCCTTTGAATCAAAATCTTGCATCTCCATTTAATAATAGTTAATTTTCTTCATTAAATTGTCCGTATCAGTCGCAGACGTGATTTTATAGCCAGAAGTGCCAACGCGTACTTTATGTAATGTAAACAGCAGGCAAACGGTGTACTTAAACAATCAAAGCGCACAAAATTGTTTGTTTTAATCCGTTCTTTCCACATGGTGACTGGAAGAGCAATTAAGGTTTGGGCTCCACTTGCCAACACAAAGGATTTAAATCAAATAAAGCGACATCTTCATTTCCATAATAATTGGTCCGAAGTTTAAAGGATTTCGTTGCTTCTTCATGAATGGTTGCATAAAGACAGCAGAATCTCCGAAGATACAAGTTGAACAAAATCAAACTCAGACAAACAAAGGATATGACTCGTATCATGATCACGGTCTTCTGTTATGATTACAATTAATTATTCGCTCTTGTTTAA
>JAHPZR010017245.1:7500-12500 GCA_019787425.1 Platygyra sinensis
CGTTTCCTTTGGAACAACAGACAAAATAATTATGAACGGTAGATATCGTAAAATCCGAACAACCAAACGAACGCGAATTTCAGCTCTAAGAAAGCCGGCAGAACAAATATCAGTGATAAAGAAATGTTATGCATTTACATTCATGGTAAAGGGAGATCAAAAAGTTAAAGTAGCATTGTTTTGAACTTTGGAGTCATAATATCACAGAATAAAAGACTTTGGAGACACATTTTTGTCATGAAGAGCAATAGCTTTGACTTTTAATTGCAAAGATGTTAATTCTGAATTTTGTCACATTTTAAAATTAACACAGCGCAACCGAAAACTTAGATACTGGATTGAAGCGGCGGGTGAGTTGCAAATTCCAAGACGCTTTAACTCAACCACATAGCTCTGATGCGAAAATCAATAATACTTTTATGTACAATTTGTAGAAAAGAACAGCTTTGCCCGGAGAATAATTTCAATTTAAAAGATATAAAGACGACCATGCAAATTTAAAAAATGAAACTGATAGGATGCTCCACGTTTTGAAACCGACATCTGGCCGGCAAGTCATGTGCAAAATAAAATTTACGAACTTGTTGCCGTTTGAACGGTGTTAAAAAATAACTTCATAGAATGATCAGAATGATTAGAATTTAAACCTGGCTTTTCCTCGATTATGGCTTTTTAAAAAATCCAAAATTGGACACACTCACAAACCGCGATTTTCCTTTTACAACAGGAAGTGTGACTCCTGTTTTGTTATTTATGTACTTACGGTTTCATCAGAGGGTAACATTCTCTTCTTCTTCCCTTTAAATTTTCCCTTTCTGATAACGACAAAAAAGCAAAAATTAGCCAAACAACAAGTTGTAGAACAACTTAAAAAGCCACGTTCAAGTACAGAGAGGTGGAAAGCGTTGAAATCGACATTCTCGCGTCGATTTCAGTTTTTATTCCGGTGAAACTAACATCAACTTATAAACTAAACCGAGGTTACGAAAAAATAATTTTTTTCTGAACAAATGGTCGCAAATCTCAGTTATTCCGAGTCTTCCGTTTCGGTAATCTACATTTGCCTTTGTATTTCCCACATAATTTTAACACACATGAACGCTTCGGCGAAGACGACAGAAGTGAACTTGTTTAAACGTGCCGTACCTCGCGGTCAACCTTTGTCGAAAAGCCCTCAACAATCTTGGATCGAGAACATTTTCTTCTGGTTCCCAAGTGTTGTACCTAAGTGGATTTCAGCAGGAGAGCCGTCAGCAAATACAACAACAGAGAGAAACGTTCAACAGTTAATTTATACACGTGAACGACACGATGCCAAAATGCTTACTTCTGTGAATATCCCTTCCATTTGATGAAGTACTCAACTTTGCCCTGTAAAACAAAGCCTCATTAATGGCTAAATTTCGCCGGATTCTCGACAACAATACAGCAAATATTGCTTTGTCGACATACCTCTCGAACTCTTCGTTTCAGGATCGTTTCGGCCGCGTAGATGCCGTTGTTTTTGCCAGGCCGATTCATCTTTTTGAACTGATGTTGGTGTTTTGTATTCGTCGTATTATATTACTGCTCCGCATCCCATAATAATGTCACCTTGTTGACGTCACGTGCGCAGCTGCATGGTTATATTAAACCTGCTAAAAATATGAACGAGGGAAAAAACAGCAGACGAAAATTGCTTCGAAGGATTTTGTTTCAACGCTATATACGCTTTTCCACAGCTGTTTCCCGATTATTATGATGTAACTGTCTTTTTAAATTTACAACCAAGAGTCGCGTACTGTGGATTTGTGATCTTAGGCGGCCCCCCTCCACATGGCTTGCATGTATCTGGATGTTTTTGAGCCCGCAACCTTTTATTTTAGGATTCAAAAATTTCCCCTTCCACGTAGCGTATTCAAATGGCACTCGCCCGGTGGTATCCGTATTCACTCTGGAGAATCTAGACCTATGTTCGGTAAGAGACTGGACACGATTTTTGCTACGTCGTCGGCCCGATTCGAAAAATTTATCCGGATTCAAGGTCCACAGGTTGTCAGATTCGTTGCTGTGTGTGTGCTTTTTTTGTTTGTTTGTTTGTTTGTTTGTTTGTTTGTTTGTTTGTTTGTTTGTTTGTTTGTTTGTTTGTTTGTTTCACACTCTGGAGAGCGGATTTATTAAAAAATATCCGGATTCACATCGCTGCCGAATTTACTGGATGCGTGCTGACAGAAGCCGTACCCGGCCCACGGATTCGTGGGGAACGAGCCTTAGAATTCCAGTTTGCTAATCCAGTTTTTTCGATTCGCCATCTAAACACCGTAAAAAGTAACAAAATCAACTACAGTGTTTCATGAATTAAGTTGTGCAAATAAGGGGGTAAAGTTGTAAGAACAAAGGAAAAGTATAATCGGTTTGTATTTTGTATTGTGCTATCATCCTGCAGATAAAATTCATTATTATTCAACAAATTGTAACACTATCCAAATATGGTCATGATGCTCTCGATGGTAACAGATATCCGGCGAAATGCGTAGCTTCGTACGTGGGAAGAAAAAGTGAAGTGAAAAAATGTCGACAGAAAGGTTTAAAAATGTTACGAGCTTGGAAATCAATTTTGTTATCAATTTGTTGAATAATAAAACAATTATCCTGCTCAATCTCGCGGAATATCGTCTGATTTTAGCCGACTCGGGCTACGGTCTCGTCGGCTAAGTATCAGACGATATTCCGCGCGATTGAGCAGGATAATTGTTTTATTATTCAACAAATTGATAACAAAATTGATTTCCAAGCTCGTAACATTTTTAAACCTTTCTGTCGACATTTTTTCACTTCACTTTTTCTTCCCACGTACGAAGCTACGCATTTCGCCGGATATCTGTTACCATCGAGAGCATCATGACCATATTTGGATAGTGTTACAATTTGTTGAATAATAATGAATTTTATCTGCAGGATGATAGCACAATACAAAATACAAACCGATTATACTTTTCCTTTGTTCTTACAACTTTACCCCCTTATTTGCACAACTTAATTCATGAAACACTGTAGTTGATTTTGTTACTTTTTACGGTGTTTAGATGGCGAATCGAAAAAACTGGATTAGCAAACTGGAATTCTAAGGCTCGTTCCCCACGAATCCGTGGGCCGGGTACGGCTTCTGTCAGCACGCATCCAGTAAATTCGGCAGCGATGTGAATCCGGATATTTTTTAATAAATCCGCTCTCCAGAGTGTGAAACAAACAAACAAACAAACAAACAAACAAACAAACAAACAAACAAACAAACAAACAAACAAACAAACAAACAAAAAAGCACACACACAGCAACGAATCTGACAACCTGTGGACCTTGAATCCGGATAAATTTTTCGAATCGGGCCGACGACGTAGCAAAAATCGTGTCCAGTCTCTTACCGAACATAGGTCTAGATTCTCCAGAGTGAATACGGATACCACCGGGCGAGTGCCATTTGAATACGCTACGTGGAAGGGGAAATTTTTGAATCCTAAAATAAAAGGTTGCGGGCTCAAAAACATCCAGATACATGCAAGCCATGTGGAGGGGGGCCGCCTAAGATCACAAATCCACAGTACGCGACTCTTGGTTGTAAATTTAAAAAGACAGTTACATCATAATAATCGGGAAACAGCTGTGGAAAAGCGTATATAGCGTTGAAACAAAATCCTTCGAAGCAATTTTCGTCTGCTGTTTTTTCCCTCGTTCATATTTTTAGCAGGTTTAATATAACCATGCAGCTGCGCACGTGACGTCAACAAGGTGACATTATTATGGGATGCGGAGCAGTAATATAATACGACGAATACAAAACACCAACATCAGTTCAAAAAGATGAATCGGCCTGGCAAAAACAACGGCATCTACGCGGCCGAAACGATCCTGAAACGAAGAGTTCGAGAGGTATGTCGACAAAGCAATATTTGCTGTATTGTTGTCGAGAATCCGGCGAAATTTAGCCATTAATGAGGCTTTGTTTTACAGGGCAAAGTTGAGTACTTCATCAAATGGAAGGGATATTCACAGAAGTAAGCATTTTGGCATCGTGTCGTTCACGTGTATAAATTAACTGTTGAACGTTTCTCTCTGTTGTTGTATTTGCTGACGGCTCTCCTGCTGAAATCCACTTAGGTACAACACTTGGGAACCAGAAGAAAATGTTCTCGATCCAAGATTGTTGAGGGCTTTTCGACAAAGGTTGACCGCGAGGTACGGCACGTTTAAACAAGTTCACTTCTGTCGTCTTCGCCGAAGCGTTCATGTGTGTTAAAATTATGTGGGAAATACAAAGGCAAATGTAGATTACCGAAACGGAAGACTCGGAATAACTGAGATTTGCGACCATTTGTTCAGAAAAAAATTATTTTTTCGTAACCTCGGTTTAGTTTATAAGTTGATGTTAGTTTCACCGGAATAAAAACTGAAATCGACGCGAGAATGTCGATTTCAACGCTTTCCACCTCTCTGTACTTGAACGTGGCTTTTTAAGTTGTTCTACAACTTGTTGTTTGGCTAATTTTTGCTTTTTTGTCGTTATCAGAAAGGGAAAATTTAAAGGGAAGAAGAAGAGAATGTTACCCTCTGATGAAACCGTAAGTACATAAATAACAAAACAGGAGTCACACTTCCTGTTGTAAAAGGAAAATCGCGGTTTGTGAGTGTGTCCAATTTTGGATTTTTTAAAAAGCCATAATCGAGGAAAAGCCAGGTTTAAATTCTAATCATTCTGATCATTCTATGAAGTTATTTTTTAACACCGTTCAAACGGCAACAAGTTCGTAAATTTTATTTTGCACATGACTTGCCGGCCAGATGTCGGTTTCAAAACGTGGAGCATCCTATCAGTTTCATTTTTTAAATTTGCATGGTCGTCTTTATATCTTTTAAATTGAAATTATTCTCCGGGCAAAGCTGTTCTTTTCTACAAATTGTACATAAAAGTATTATTGATTTTCGCATCAGAGCTATGTGGTTGAGTTAAAGCGTCTTGGAATTT
>JAHPZR010017245.1:17500-22500 GCA_019787425.1 Platygyra sinensis
TGAGGAATCACCTTAACTGCATGTCATGGAAATTTATGCTGTTAGGTCCAGTAAGACTGTTTTTTCTTTCTAACAAAAACGCAAACAGTATATGAAAACGATACACGAGCACTGAATTTTTGTTGATTCCCAGTCTTTCTGATAAAAACATGTTATCTTATGAGCAGCTGCACGGAATATTTTGAAAGCTTTTGTTAAACATATATATTAGATATTCATAACAAACTTAAACCATGAAAAGGTTTACTTTCCTTCAATTAAGTTGTTTGAAAATCGAGCTGTTTACAAAGTAACCCATATTAACCAATATATAAAACAGCTGACCGAAGCACAGCCCGTGGTCATAACCTTCTTTGCTCTTAAACAAGAGCGAATAATTAATTGTAATCATAACAGAAGACCGTGATCATGATACGAGTCATATCCTTTGTTTGTCTGAGTTTGATTTTGTTCAACTTGTATCTTCGGAGATTCTGCTGTCTTTATGCAACCATTCATGAAGAAGCAACGAAATCCTTTAAACTTCGGACCAATTATTATGGAAATGAAGATGTCGCTTTATTTGATTTAAATCCTTTGTGTTGGCAAGTGGAGCCCAAACCTTAATTGCTCTTCCAGTCACCATGTGGAAAGAACGGATTAAAACAAACAATTTTGTGCGCTTTGATTGTTTAAGTACACCGTTTGCCTGCTGTTTACATTACATAAAGTACGCGTTGGCACTTCTGGCTATAAAATCACGTCTGCGACTGATACGGACAATTTAATGAAGAAAATTAACTATTATTAAATGGAGATGCAAGATTTTGATTCAAAGGCTACTTCTGCAGAATGAGCTTTGCTTTTTTCAGAGGGGAAGACATATTTCCCAGAGGTCAGCTCAAGGTGCCACCGTATCTACGCAATTATGCAAAAACAACAACTCGGCGTAACGAAGACGACTACAGCACAGAGTACCAACAGTTGACTCAGTCTGGATTGGATTGCACAATCCAAGGAAGATCTTTGGGAAAAACGGATTTTCTTCCTTCTGGTAGCAAACCAGGAAACTATAAACCTTCTTTAGAGTCAGGAAACACGAAAGTAAAACAACTGGCAGCACCAGAGAAAGTTGAGAAGTCAGTCGGGGTTGAAAAGGCGGACATGAATAGAAACCAGCTTAATGAATTACACCGCTCGATACAAACTCGGTTAACAGGTCCAGCGCTCGAGAGTTTTGATGTATATCCATTTGCTAGCATGCAGTGCACGGGACAACGTGTGACTCTCGCCGAATCCCAACAGAATCTGCCTAAACGAGGAAGCTTACCTTCGCGTGGAGACGAAGCCGTAAAGGACACTTTGGGCTGCGAGCAAGTCGTTAGCAACGGAACAACCTCTTCAACTTCACACTCTGTTTCTCTGAACAAGCTTTATTCTTGCTTAAAGAAAATGAAAGGCAGAAGAAACGAAGTTGGACAATACGATGATTTAGCAACGCTTTCCATGAACGGCCGTGAACCCGGTTTCAGTAGGAGTTATTTCCAGAGAGTTTTCGCCTCAAACAATACGAACCCCCCTGAACCACGCGGTGAACGCGAAGAGATTTTCTTGCTCCTTGGCGGCAAATCGAAACCGGTGCGCTTTGAAATAAATCCAGAAGGCTTGAACTTATTGGAAAAAGAATGGCGCGTTGAACTTAAGTCCAGAGATTCGATATTTTGTAATTCGGACGAGGAAGGCTTACAACTTTTACAAAGGTTTCGAGCACGTTTTCGAAACAACCAAAGAACAAATTTCCTGGATAGGAAAACACCACTCTTGCCTGTACCATGGGCACGACATGTTGTCCATAAAGGACGTAGTTTGAGTCCACAGGAAAAAGAACAATTGGAAGAGGACGAAAGTGGGAGAAAACTTTCGATTCACGTCTATTTGCCCAATGCTGGATGGGACGAACAAAGAAGTTCAACACCGTCGACACCGATGTTTTCACCGAGCAGATGACAGACTTAATGACGAATACAGTAAATCAAAGAGCAAATTGAAGCTACTGTAATCTGGTCACTAAAGTTGCAATTTAGTTTGTATTTCTTATGTCGACGAATATAATTGAAGTGCCTGTTTTAGCTAGCTAAACAAATTTTCTTTAGTTTCCAATTGTTTTTTACGTTGATTGCATCAAAGGTAACATGCTAATTTGGTAAATAATTCAGTTTACGCCAAAAATGCAAAAACCACAAAGGACCAATTTCCAAAGCTTTTGTCGGAACTTATGATCTATCTGTGGTGCAAATTAATTGTAAATTAAATCAGAATAAATGAAATTAGGCAGTTGTTGAAATGCCGAGTCAAATTATTAACTAATTCAATTTGACAAGCTTCACAACTTGGTGTGTTTTTATTTTTGAAATTATGAAAAACTTCTCAGAACAATAAGATAACATAAACATGTTCTGGCAAGATTTACATTTCAGGAAGTATTTGATGAGTATACAAAACAGTAGCTTGCCGACATATTTCGTGCCTTTTCTCAGCTCCGCTGGCTTGAACAGCGGTTCGCGTGTATTGCGCGTGTATTGCGCGTGGATTCTCCCAAGAAGAGGAAAAAAAACTTATGTCTGACGCTTGCGGTCAATTTCATTTAAAATTATTTCGCAATGAGCAGGGATTGATTTTCTTTTAGATAGAGAGGATGGAACATATTTAAACTAAGATGAAAGTGAAGAGGTGAAAAGCCGAAAAATAAGAAAAATGTAGAATTTTGATCGAGTTTCTGTCCTGTTCTTTTCAGTCCATATATAAAACGGTGTTCTTTTTGCGATTATCGGATCAACTGCACAAACACAATAAAACAGGGGAACAAAAATGAGCTGACAATATTTTTCTCCCTTTTAATTGAAAAGGAGTTTGATGAAAACTGATTTGAAAGTGACTTTAATTTTCCACAGGAAATTAAAACTTGTAGCTTCGTTTCAAAAAAGCATCGATCTAATTTTATTGCTAACACAGCGATATCAGAACGATGGTTTTAATAAAAAAACAACAACAACAAAAAAAATAATGTCAGCTCTTAAATAACATATTTTTTCTCGATGTAGATATTCCATTTTTGTAGCACAGTTATATTTATGAATAGGATATCTTTAACAGCTGAATCGAAACTTTTATTGGGGTTTATAGTTCGTAGCTATATATGGCTTTTAAGAAAAACTGGCTGAAAGGCCACATTTTGTGTTTCTGTGTAGAAAACGTATTTCTGAAAAAAAAATGCGACCGTATCCAGTTAAACTGGTCCATTTAAAGTGGCAATATTAATGTCTTTAGCATCATAATTTGAAAGGCGAAATCTTAAAACGAATTGTTCTTCTAAATCTAATGTTATAAGACCTCTGAGTGTGGCTGATGAAGATATTGCTGCCCGCAGAGGTTTCACTGTTCTTTTTACTAAAAGCGGAAGGTTTTGATTCGCCACAGTTTCCTCCGTGTTTTTCATTCCAGTCGACACTGGATTAACGTCCTTCGATTCTGATTTCCTTGTTTTGATTTTTGGCAGATCTTCAGGGAACGTATTCTGAGAGTCCCTAGATTTCACGGGAGTTGCCACGGGAGTTGCGAATTCGTCGACTTGCTTGCAATTTGGAAACTTTCTTGTTGTTAGGGGTGGTAAAAACAATGGTCGTTTTACTCCGGTTGCTTTCACGAGGTTTCTCTTCCCCTTGCACTTTAATCTCTCTTTGTCTTGTCGAGCGTTATGGAACAAATCGTCTTTGCAGTATTCGCGTAAAGACGAAGGCAAAGAAATGTGTTGTTCATCTTGTAATCTTTTTTCCTTTCGTAGATCCGTCCTCTTTGCGACTTTACAGTTCGACGCATCCTTCACAACTCGAAATCGACCGTCGTTTATTGGCGGGAAAAAGTAAAGTGGTAAAGTCTTTTTGTTTATTTTACCTCGACGGTCGTGCGTTTGGTCATCTTCCCGCTTTCTATTCTTGGAGCGTCCCTTCATGTTCTTCTGCGTCCATGCTTGTCAATTTGCCCCTGTACGTGTCCAGTATTATTATCATTAGCTAAATAGCGCAGCAGATGTTTTTTCTGGAGGGAACAAAATACATTGAATTAAAATAAAATATTTGCTTTTAAAGGCAAACAATGTTGCAGTGTCATGAACTAAGACACAACTAACAAACAGTTTCTGTTGTCATGAAATATCTGGCTATCCCTCTGTCAGGAGAGGTTGTTTGAATGTTCTCGCCTGGTTATGCATGCTTAAGAGACTTTCAAAACGGTGACTTCAATAGTAAACGATGATAATTTCTTTTTAAAGAAGGGCACTATAGAATTAATTAAGATTCACAGGAAACTCGGAGAAGGAATACAAAACTGCCAATTACGATTTTTCTTCTTAAAAGAATTAAATATTGTTTTTTCCGGTCCAAGCTGAATGTTCCTATTTTTCTGCCTATCTTAGGCTGAAAATATCCTAGTAACTGAATATTATTAGATTACGGCGTTTTATTGAAGAAATCTTGGAGCCAGACTGCAGGCCTCATGGTGACACATATAATTTCTTACAGTAATGTTATTAGTATTAAACATACGGCTAGTGCTATTTTTTGTTGTATTTTTGGCAAAACAAAAGAAGGGTTTTACAAGCAAAAGCTTAGAATTGTATTTTGTATGCAAATTTTCAACACATAAGATTATGTTCTTTTCTTATTTCAGACTCGTGTTTATTCTTAACTTTTACAAATTTCAGCCTCGATACTGCTTATAAAATATATTTTTATAGTGAGAGCAAAGAGTGTAAAGGATGCTGAATAACTGCGCCCTTTCAGAAAATGCTCGTTACTGTAGAATCATGATATCCGAACACTTATCGATCTCTTCCTACCAGTTTAGATGAGTTTCGAGGCGGGAGGTTTGTGTTTAGTTACAATAGTATCATAACAGACACAATCGAACGAAATAAAGTACTGTTGCCAATTTATGATCACAACTACAACAAAATTCGAGGAGAA
>JAHPZR010017245.1:27500-55000 GCA_019787425.1 Platygyra sinensis
CTGCTTATTGGCGAAGGAAAATACAAGCTTGTTCAGGGCTCGAAATTAAAAAAATCATTAGGTCGCCTTTTGGCGACTAACTGAGGAAATATAGTCGCCAGATGCAAAATTTTAAGTCACCAGTTTTTATAATCAAAATAATGTTTGGGTTCCGCTTGTTGAAAGTGTTCGATATTGTCTGGTATGGCTTGGGACACATTCATACAATAAGTATTTTTTCGACTTACTTACCCATTTCTTTTTAATAATGTAAAACTTTTCATTTTGCGCCGCGGCGCCCAACTTACATGTTTTGCCGAAAACAGAGATTTACCTGTATTTTAGCATAAAAAATGCTGGCTTCGTTTTCGCGGTAGAAATAAACGACTTCTCAGTTTTCGCGTACAATTTCTACAGTTTTAATTAATATATCGTTGTTGAGTTAAGCTTTGTACAGAGAAACTAAAAAATGCTTGCAGAAACTTGCTAAACTTACGAAATAAACACAGCATTTTCGTTCCCAATGCGGCTATTTTTATCCTGGAAAGAAATTTGATCGGGGCAGATTTCGATCACGTGCTAGGCAACCACCATGAGCACATGTCACGCAATCAACAAAACAACGCTATAAATTGTAATTTTCGCCAAGCTTCATCTAAACACTTGATTACCTTTGAGCCTAAGGCTTACCTTTTCTTCTCAAAATTGTTATCGTTCAGCGGTCTTTTTGCAAAATTCTGTGGCTCCTGCTGCTCCTGTGTGGTTCCAGGGAGAGAAACTCTAATGGCGTCGCAAAAAATATTGCGAACGGGAGTCCGTAAAGTTTAGAGGGAACGTGGCTTTTTTATGCGATTTGGCCCATTCTTTTACAACGAACGCAAAGCAGGACGATGTTTATTTTAACTTTAATGCCTTATTGTACTTTAAAATCATGCAAAAGGTCGCTAAACTGGCGACTAAACAAAAATTTTGGTCGCCAAGGAGAAAAAGTTAGTCGCATTGGCGACCATATTGGTCGCAATTTCGAGCCCTGTTGTTTTAGAAGACAGTGGAGGACTTTTTGGATGCAAAATTCCAAAACATGTCAGAATGAAGATTCTCCACTAAACAGTTGTGTCACGCTCATTGTAGTTGGCGTCAGTGCCACACTGTGTAACAACTTTGGATTATATCCTTTGGGAATAGCAAAAGAACTAGTGCATTTCCTACAAAAATGGGAAGGACTTCTTGATTTCAGCTTTGTTCTTGACACATGTATGTGTTGTTGTTTGCAAACTGATACTTGTAATCAATTTAATTAGCAATTTACTGCTCAAATTTTATTGGTCCTATTTCATTTGATGGTCAAGGTGTGGAGCTGTTGGTAACAAGTTTATAACAGGGAGAGGAGCCTAATAAGTCCTTTTTACCAAAGATATTTACATCCTCTCTATTCTTCCTGCAAACTCCAACCCCAACCCCTCTGTGCTTCTCGCTCACTTCACTCATTTTTTCTTTCTCGTGCGTAAATGGAGAGGCTTTGAACAGTCTACCCAAAACAGCATCTTGGTACCTCTTGGGGTTCTTTAACCCTAACCCCTAACCTTACCCTAACCCAGACCCATCCTTTTTATATGGGTGTTCCACCCCACAGGAAGAAATTCTTGTAATCTCAAATGGGGAAAATAATCTTGTCTTGAGGCTGATTTGAATGTGAATATTTTCAAACTGTTTTCTCTTTCTATTTTCCAGGTGGCTTACCTCACCCAAAGGTAACCAAACGATACAGAAAGGTTGCCCTACAAAAGCATGAAAGTATGCGGCAATGCTGCAATTTTTTGGGTAGTGTTTTCCGTTATTTGAATGATAGTCATGATCTGTAGGTGTGACAGCAGGAGAAACTATGAATGCATGTATTGAAGAATTTTCTTTCTATTGTGCTGAAAAACAACAAATGTCTACTATCAACTAGTGGTAAACTGATAATACCCATAATAATATATTGCTTTTGGCATTGCCACCTATGCTTTAGTAGGGAAATGTTTCTCAAAGCAGCTGTGGAATTAATGTTGAAACAAAGAAATTGTACTTTAATTTGTTAAGTTCAGTTTGTAAAACTTATTGTTATTTACCATTAGGTTAGTAAAATTCTTATGAATCATGATTAGTAGGTTAGTTTTAATCTTCTTGACCTTGATTAAGTGTTTAAATTATAACTCAGTCTTAATGGTGATCATTGCATGTCCTTCAATGGTTTGAATATTTTAGCATGACATCATGTGCAAAATTCCATTCAACAAATTGCCACCTTGTTTACAGATAAATAAAACATTGCATTTAAAACAAATTATAAATGTTTGGTTTTTACAAAAAAATGAATAAAAACAGCTTATTTTTCTCTTTCTTGTTTGTAGGGAATGGTTTTGGAAAAGCTTCCAGCAGTAAGTTAGTATGCTGTTACTAGTTGTCTCATCCTAGAGGTTTTTCACACAAGCTTCCTTGAATAATATTTTTAATGCCATAAAAATCCCCCAGATAAGAACCTGGATTTTTTCAAGTTCTTTATATGAATTCATTAACCCTTTAGTGCCCAAGGGGTCTCCCTTTGACGAGTAAAATCGTCTGGCGTTAGACAGAGTAAAATCTATAAGTCACTATTGGGCATTAAAGGGTTAAAGGAGATAGTTTTTAACCCTTTAGTGCCCAAGGGGTCTCCCTTTGACGAGTAAAATCGTCTGGCGTTAGACAGAGTAAAATCTATAAGTCACTATTGGGTATTAAAAGGGTTAATGGGCATGTTCATGAATGTCTTTTGTTTGTAGCAGATATAAAATGTGCTGTAATTGGCTAATTATAGCCAAGGGCATTATTCTCCTGTTACAGAAAAACTGTTATGTGTATGGGCCAATTACAAATTAAAGCCACATAATAAACAACTTATGAACCTCGAAACTGACCTTTACAGTAAAATATCAAACCTTGGCCTTGCTCTATTGACTGAGCAATCAATTGCTAGGTCAATACTAAAAAAGGGCTCAGTTTGAGATTTTCTCATAAAGACTTCACTCTTGGTTAATAGATAGTTAATGAATAGTGGTTTAAATAAAGAATCCCTAGCCAAACAGGTTCTTAAAATCAGGTTTTTTAATTTTTTTTACTGTACTCTGTTTTCCTTTCAGTGGCTAGAGAAACACACCACTCATGTTGGATCTCTTCCAGTGTTCGACAATGTCACTCCTAATCATGTCCTTGTAAATGAGTATGAACCTGGACAAGGGATCATGGTAAGAATTTACTCTAAACGACTTAGGGTTAACGTTTTCTTTCAAGCTGTGGCTTCCTCCGAGGCTGTTGGTAGGATGTATCGTATCCCACAAATAATATCTTTCAAATGGCATACTATGCGTGGTCCTTGAGTCTATCAGCTGCCGTTTTACAAAATATGTAGCTTACCCACTGGAGAGAACCACGTTGTACAGCATAATTAACAGTACCACATGAAAGTACTGCTCAATACCTTCACCTTCTGGCGGAGTTCATCTGTCCCCTGGCGCCAAGATGGCACATAGGGCCTCCACGTGTGCTTTCCATTGATTCCTGCCTTGCACTGCAGTGCGCACCTCTCTCCAGGACTGCCACCCTGCTTTGGACCTCTCCTTTTCTACTGTGCGCCGCCAAGTTGTTTTTGTCCGGCCTCTCTTTCTCTTTCCCTCTGGGGCCCATGTCAGGGCTGTAACACAGTCATTGTCAAGTTACTTGTTTTCTGAGGATGTGTCTAATGAAACGCCATCTCCTTCTTCTTACCTCTTCGCTCAACCTCTCCCTGTTAGCCCTTTTCAGTAGCTCTCTCTTACTAATCTTATCTTGCCATTTAATCTTCATTATCCTTCTCAGGCATCGGTTCTGAAACACGTGGATTCTCTCGGCATCATTTTCGTTCATTTTCCATGTTTTGCAACCATACATGAGAACTGGTTTGACCAATGTTTTGTATAGTCTGGTCTTCGTCCTCCTCGACACACTGCTGGAATTCCTTACTCGATTTAGCCTCACAAACGCTCCTCTCGCTTTCCGTAGCCTAGCCTTGATGTCTTCTTCACCGCCCCCTTGTTACATACTGTGGCTCCTAGATAGATAAACTTCTCTACATCTTCCAACACCAGACCGTTCACTGTAATGGCTCAATAGTTTTCATTTAAATATAATGGTCACACACTAGGGTTTTATCCACAGACTTTCAAGCGAGAACCACCTTGTACAACTTGTACTAGTTTCAAGTAATCACTTGACTCGAGTGCACTTGAAAATCTCAAGTCGCTTTTTAGGAAATTTGGCTTCACATCTGATGACAAAGTATATTACTCGAAGCATTTTCGCAGTAAAATCAATCATACATATCAGAAAGACGATTGTTCGGCAGTATTTAAAAACAGTGAAGAAATGCATATAGTTACTTACATCGTAGCAACACAAAGGAACAAACGACGTCTTCTGTGTCTCTGTAGAATGGCTCACTGACGGACAACGCGGTTTTCGACAAAGAAATTGTGTACGGGCTGGTAAGGTTAAAGCTAACCAGAAAATACATTTCCGTGTGACTTGTCCAATGTTCAACTGAGTTGTTCGGGTGCAAAGAAATGACTTGGTTAAAACTAGAAAAGCAGCTGGTTTGTAATTTGCAGAAAAGCATTTGGTGTCGGATGATATGAAAAGCGATGGTTTAGGCAGTCTGTACATGAAAATGAAATTCAAGCAAGTTATTGGTCCGTTCATCAGAATTGTAGCATTGGTCAAGTGTGATGTACACCATACTTGGCGGCGTTCTTAGGCTTCTTTGATCTACGAACGTTTCCATGGTCACTACGTTAAGTCCAAATAAGTACATTTTACCCCTTCACACTCGAAGTAGATTCCAGGTGCACTTAGATTATACTTACGAGCTCTAGTGTGAGGCCAAGTACTAGGATTTAACAGCCTTAGAATACTGACTCAGTCCATGAGATGTTCAATAGGTCTCCATTTTTCTTCTTTCAGCCTCATGAAGATGGGCCTCTGTTTTATCCAGTAGTATCAACAATTAATCTTGGTTCGCACACTTTTCTTGATTTTTACCATCCTTTAAACAAAACAATGGAGAATGCTGTAGAGGTGAGCCAACGCGAGCAATGATTAATATAGGTTAGAAGTTTTTGTTTCATATTCCATGTAGAGAGTACAGGGAAAGCTTAGCCAAAGCTAACCTATTGGTTACCATTTCTGGGTTTGAGAGGCTATGGTTGACTTCCGATGCGAATTTTTTCTAGTTATCACAGATGCTTACAAGTTGTTCTTGCCGTAACTAAACTTCCTGTTCAGTGTTGTTTTGAAGTAGAGCAGTTTTTCTTGGAGTGTGGATAGTAACATAAATGGGGTTTTCTGAGTCTATCAGAAATTTCCTGCCCTTCGTACTAGTTACCAATTGCAATATATTTCTCCTGACTCTGAGTATTTCGGCGCTTTGTGACTGGTTAGTTATAATTGTTGCAATGAAAATTTGTTTAGACGTTAAAATTTCATAAGTTTCATTTTCGGATACTTTTTGTCTCACTTCAGACAAATTTCGGGCAAAAATTTCGAACACTTGGTGAAACATAACTAACGTAAATTTACGCCAAAACAAAACACGTTTTAGACTGGAACAAGATCTATGGAAATGATAGTTTTCTTTCATTTTTCTCTCTTAAGTTATACCATTTTTTTTTTGTCTCAGGAAAACTCGGATCAGTCGTCATTAACACTTGACGATCGCTACTTCATGTCTGTTCTACTGGAACCCAGAAGCTTGTTTCTCTTGACACAAGACCTTTATCACAATTACTTGCATGGTATCGCGGAGAGAACTTGTGACGTTGTCACGGAGAAAGTGGCAAATATAGACGCTTGTAACGCAACGTTTGGAGAGACGCTACAAAGAGGAACAAGGATTTCTCTAACAATTAGAAATGTGCCAAAAACTCTTAAATTCAAGATTAACTTGGGAAGATAGTAAAAGTAATTTATTAACATATTTTAAGAAAAAGACCACGCACAACTAAGGGGTGGACCATTAGAAATCCCGGGAAAGGGGGGGGGGGGGGGAATTTACCCTGCATGAATTTTTTTTCCAGTCAAAGTTGGCTGCAGGAATTTTTGTTCCCATGTGGAAGGTGTACTGCTTGTACGAATTTTTCTGGGGAAAAATTTCCCTTGCAGGAATTTTTTTTTGGGAATTGTCACCCCCCCCCCACCTGGGATTTCTAATGGTCCGCCCCTAATGTAGCTTAGCCGATTTTACTTCAGTTATGCTTCACGTTGCTTGCTTGCTTGCTTGGAGATAAAGATCCTAATTGTAGGGAGAGGAAACTTCAACGTTTAAAATCGAAAAGTTCCTTTAATGACAACACATTTAACACTTAATGACTGGTCCCGAGGGGAACAGTGAATTTTGCTACCGGACAATGTCAATGTTTCCTGTGACCTCGTCTCAGGAAACATTGAGATTCGTTGATAAGGTGTCGCCTTCGTGGTTTCGTGGACTCCCTTTAAAGGGACACAGTCAGCTGCCACACATGTGCATTGCATACCATTCCATAGCTATTTTGCATATAACAAAAACGCGATAAATACTGTTTTTAACCGGGTATGATAAAAATAATATAGGATGAGTAAAAGGACACTCAAAACAGCTTTTTCAGTTAATGATGGAAAATCAAGAAAAAAACTGCTTTGATTTCATGTTGAGGTAAACTTTTTTCAAAGTGAGAAAAAACTAGTGTCCAGGTCAGCGCAGTCACAAAGCTGTCTGTGTCCCTTTAAACCCGTCACGAAAACGGAGTTTTCGAAAACGCTTTTCAAACTGGACTTAGGATATTGAAAACGTCGGCTTTTCGTGTTCGTGTGGACAGAAAACATTTTGAAAACGGAACTTTTAGAAAACAATGGCCGCGTTTGTCTTCGGTGAAGTGTGACGGAAAATATGTGATGTGTTTTCAGAGTAAAACCTCCGTGTTCCATTTTTTCCGGCGTACTGTGGACAGGGCGTAAAACTCTGCAAGCGTTCTGACCCACATCTGTTGGCACACAGCTTGGAAACAAAGTATTGCTACTACGGTAACGCTCGCGTGTGATAGATTTGCCAGTGCTGAATGGTATATCTTAATGAAAACTAAATAAATTTTTAAAAAAGAACAAGACTCCGTTTGTTCTCCTTATCTTTACTTTCCAGATAGTTGACGATAGTTCACAGGTGGCCGCGCAAACAAAGTCATGAGAGCAGCGAGTTCCAAGCTCTTTCCGCGTAAAAATGTGAATACTAAATGGCGTCCCGTAAGACAAACTTGTAAAAGTATGAATTTTTCGCGACGAAAGAGGGCGGCAGCATGTTTTATGACCGCTTTCGGGCCAGTGATTACCAAAACAGCTGACCGAAAAACTATCATGAGCTATCATACGCGTGGTCAAACGAGAAAAACTATCATCGACTATCATGAAGAATTTGAACAAGCTCAAACTGAATGATAGTTGATGATAGTCAATGATAGTGCATGATAGTTGGTGATCAAACTGTCAAGAGATTAGGCGGAGTTCCCTACTGGCTTTTAAGCCATTGTTCAGAAATGGTGTTAAACGCTTGATATGGTAAGCTTCTTTATATAGTACACCATTTCTGAACAATGGCTTAAAAGCAGTTCAGTTTCGTTTCTTTGTTTTTCATTTTCACGTGATTATACTGTTGTACAATCTCGCAGTATTTAAATTTCTGCTACCTGTATCCCGCCTTACGTAGTCCGAAGATGATATAGATTTATATCGAAATATTACAAGCACATAACATCGATTCCTTGCATTTGTTGTCTATCAAGTTTAGTCACAATGCAATTACTCGGTATAGCATTTATTCTTTATCTACTAAAGCTATCAGCAGGTAATGGATTCTTTTACTCGGGAATCACTTTAATCTCAGTTTCCAGCCAGAGGTAGAAAGGACCGCGGGCGCAAAACAAGTCTACATCCGAAATTTTGAAAAAAGAGGACAGCAAACAAACCTACAAAATTTTGCGCAGATTTGGTTCGTCGAACAGCCTCGATTATCTTCTGGGAGGAGCCCTTTACCTCCCCACTACCACCCTGTGAAACACACTGAATTTTGCGCAGGACTAGGAACGAAAACAAATATGGCTGCCTCCGTTTTTCAAGTTTACAAGGACTCTTCTTCAAAGCCTGGAAACCTAGTGGTTTGGACGGGATTGTCCTCAATTTTAACTAGTAAAGTAAGTTTTTATTAGATCGTTGCCATGGAGGATAAAAAACGGGCCAAAGAACTGTCATTTCAATGGCCTCATCATGCGGTGGACTTGGTTGAACGGTCGATGGAAGCGGATGGCGCGAGTGTTATATGTGTTGCAAGGAAGGAGTCCAAGACGTTTATAGCTTGTAAGGTGTTCCAGGAGTTTTGGAGAAGAAATCCGCAAGCTAGAAGGATGGTTCTCTTGGTAGACGATGAGAAAGGTAAAATTTGAAGATCACATTGCTATTTTAATTGTAGAGAGCTTTATAGGGTTTAAGTGACAGTTCAAACGAGTGGTGATATTTAAAGCTAGTCATTATGTTTACTTGATTAGTGTTACGGAGATTAGAGCTTTGACTATATACATTTGCACATGTTCAAACTGCTATAAAAATTAAGTGTATTTAAGCGCTGATCTCAAAATTTTTAGTTTAAGCTGTCAGTGAAAAACGCACACAGCAGACTGGGGAGCGATTGCAGAATACCTGGCCCAACTAGTCGTCTTCGACTCTCCTGCTACCGTGGTCCGAGGTCTGCAGTCGGTTAGCAAGGTTTATGTGTGTGCTAAGTGTTAAACTGAAGTGCTACCGCGGTCCGCAGTCCCGTAGTCGATGAATAAGTATTAATCTAAGTATTAAACTGAAGTGCTACCGTGGTCCGCAGTCCTGCAGTCGATGAATAAGTATTAAACTAAGTGTTAAACTGAAGTGCTACCTCAGTCCGCAGTCCCGTAGTCTATGAATAAGTATTAATCTAAGCATTAAACTGAAGTGCTACCGTGGTCCGCAGTCCCGCAGTCGATGAATAAATATTTAACTAAGAGTTGAACTAAAGTGCTACCGCGGTCCGCAGTCCAGCAGTGGATGAAAGAACGAGGTATATTCGTGGCTTTTATATACAGTTTATTATGTAACTTATGTCGACTGCGGGACTGGGGTAGCAGCATTTAAGAATTCCAAAAAGTGGGCCGGTATTCTGCAATCTAGCCCAGACTGGTGCAAGGGTAAAATACAGACTGTAGACTACAGACTTTTGAACTGAGTCTTGTTGAAATTTCCATCACTGGGAGCGCTGATCTCAAAATTTTTAGTTTAATCGTTCAGTGTAAAATGGGGACTGCAGACTGCGATGCACGGGTAAAATGCAGACTGCAGACTACAGACTTTTTAATTGAGTCTTGTTAACATTTCCATTATTGGGAGCTCATGGTAAACAGGCTAACCATAGTGTTATTTAGACTTAGCTTAGTGATATTCGGGCTAACCTATAAAAAGAGATATTTGGTATAACTGGAGTGATGTTCATGCCAAATTCACTTCGATTAGCCCAAATATCCTTATTTAGAATAGAATCCTTCAAATAGTTTTACTTGCACTCAGTTGGTCTAGATACATCACATGACCAAATATTTGCCTGCTAAAACTGGGGAACAAACGAGAATATTATAATCTCCAATTTTTTAAACAGTGCATGTTGTGTAAAAGCAGGCCCGTAGCTGAGGCTTTTGAAAGGGTGTTCGTATTGATAGCAATATTTATTAACGGGGGTTATTAAATACGAGCGCCGAAGGCGTTAGCCTCTAGGAGGGTCTGGGGGCATGCCCCCCCTCCCCCAGAAAATTTTGAAATCTAGAGCCCCGGAAATGCTATTTTCCGCATTGTACACGTCAATATTTGAAACTCGATATGGAGTGTAAAATAACAGGTATTTTTAGTCATAACAACAATATTTGCCACGTTTTGTTAGCTTGATGCATTTATACATACATACCGGCTTAGTATACTAAACGTTTTACAAAAGCTTGATGCGTACTGCAAAGGAATCTCAGGGTAAAAGCTTAAGCCCCCCCACCCCCCGGCTCCGCGGTCAATGTACTAAAAGCAGCGTCAAAGCGTCAATATGCACTAAATACACTACTATCACCTGGGTCCCCCAAAATTGTATTCCCCGCCTTTCGTCTTTCGAGATTCCATTTATGAAATCCCGAACGCCTGCTAAGGAAATATTTTCAACGATGGGATAATTTTGACTACATATAATACTAGGTCACTAAGATCATGATATGTTGAGGCCACTTACTAACTTACGACAGGACTATTCGTAAAGCAAACTTGACAACTGCATAATCCTCGGGTGGAGGCCTTGAAATAGCTTGACAATTTCGTCCAGATCGACAGGCATATCATACTTGATACTTAATACTTTGCCGATACTTTTAGCGTTTTCTTGCAGGGTAATTTAAAAGCTGCAAACTGAAAGTTTGTTTTCCATTCCTCTACTATTTGCTAAAAGTTGAAAATCAACAGTTTTTGTTTTCAGCCCTCCATTATTGACATCCAAAGGGGGTTCGTTCGAACCCCTCGAACCCCTCCCTCCTACGGGCCTGAAAAGATTTGAAGGATGATAGACACAACAGTCTCTATTTGATGCAAATTTGTCCAGGGACATTATCTGTTCCTCCAAGCTCACAGTTTTCCTTGAGCTACATGTATGCCCTCGGAAAACTGTTCACTTTTCGGAACAGATAATGTTCATGGACAAATATCCAAGCACATTGTCACGCCAAATGGGAGCTATAATGTTTATTTAGGGCTTCTGGAAGGTTGCATAAAATCAAATTTTGTGGAATTCTCAGGGACAAATTCGAGGTAAAAATGGCCAATTTTGTGGAATTTTTAAGGCCAATTTCATTGAGAAACAATTGGTAAAAAATGGACCATTTTGCAGGAGCTTATTTGGGCAAATTTTGCTGTAAAGTGATTGGTTTTGTGCTGATTTAAGGAACATTTGTAATGAAACTAGACACTACTAGAGCATTTACTCAGGCTTTGTACTGCAATATGAAATCAAACTTCACAAGTAAGCTTATTTAACATAATAAAAACGAATAAAAGGATCAGGATATTAAAAACACAAGAGTTTTGCTTAGATATTTACTATTCAAGTTACTTTGCTGAGTGTTTTCTTTATCCAGTTGTATGTTGTTTGTTTGAAATTCTGTTTATGATGATTCTTGATTTTTTTCAACATTATAAGGCACACATGACTTAGCATCATAGTTGATTTTTAAGTCAGTATTCATAGTTTTCTCTCAGTGTTTTCATAGTGTGAACTCATACATGGCTTATTTGTTATCTTGTGAGAATGAGCATGAACTTTGTTTGACCACGAGGTTATTTTTAACAGAGAATGTAATTTGCTCTTTTAATAACAATGCGCTCTAGAAATGCATCAATGACAAAACTTTTTTACATTGTGGCTACTTTGTCCAGTAAATGTCATGCATGGATTTTCATCTTTTTCTTTATTTCATGTCTTTTTTAGCTGGAATTGTGAAACCATTCCTGAGAGGAATACTCAACCAGAGTATAATGTCTGTGGAAACATGTTTTGGCGAGCCAGAAGTCATGGATGGAGGCAATTGTGAAAAGTCTGATTGTGACATTATGGTTACGACAGGACAAAATTTTCTTCAGATTTTAAAAACAGGAATATCAGATTTTAAATTCTTTAATTTGATTGTTTTTGATGAAAGTCATCTTGCCATTGACAAGGGGCATCCTTTTGCAATCATATTAAATCACATCAACGAATTTGGACTTGATCCAGGGCCTCAAATAGTTGGTCTTACATCAGCGATTCTTCTCCATCAAGCTTGTCCTCGAGATATGGAAACCTTTCTTAGTACACTGGAGGAATTATTTAATGGTAAAGCACTTGTTTCTAGTGACCTTCTGGCTGTGAACAGATATGGAGAAGAAGCTCATGAAGAAATTAGTTTTTACACTTTTAACCACAATCAGGATCAACTCACCTGCAAAATCAGTGGAATCCTTCAAAGTGCTGTTTTATTTCTAAAGGACTATAGAGTGTGCGAAGAAACACAGGCATGTGTGACATTTGTCAAACACATTTTGACTGAGTGTCATAAGGTCCTTTCATTGTTGGGAGAATGGTGCACTGCCTCCATTGCAAAAATTGTCATAAAAGAGATGAACAAACTTGAAAAGAAGTGCTCTGAAGACAATAACCTGCTGATGTTACAGTTCTGCAGAACACAGATGAATTTGATCATCAGCTTGTCAGGAGCTGAAGAGAAATTTGAGGGCTCTGATGCCAGCGTTACTGACCTGACAACAAAACTTCTCTTTCACATGGCCACGCATTTAAAGCTTGAGTGTCAAGAGGTTGATACTCATCAGGCAATCTCCTCAAGTGCCCATCAACCACCTTCTAAAATTCCAGCTCCATCTTCAAACTTTAAAACTTCATATGGCAACAACAGCCAGTGTGACGACCCCTTGTGTGTGGTACTTGTTCCAAGCACTATCATCGCTAAGGCACTGAACTCAGTCATAAACAAGCTGTCTAAAACCATGCCTGAGTATAGCTTCCTTAGAAGTGCATGCATCCATGGTGACAAAGCAAAACAGGGAATAGTTGAGCAAAGTTCTTCTGATGAAATGGTGGACAATGTTATGGAGTGTGTACAAGATGGCTCTGTAAATGTTCTTATTGCAACTTTTGAAATTGAGCGAGAATTGTATGCACGGAGATGCAGCCTTTTAATACGTCTTGGTATGCCAAGAGTTTATGAGAATTATTTCAGGGTAAAAAGTAAACTTAAGTCTGCTGGAGCCAAGCTGGTAATTCTTGTGAAAGAGGATAACATGGCTGATTTAGAAGAGAACCACAAGGTGTAGTATGGTGTTTTGTTAAATGTTTAAAATAAAAATCCAGCAGTGTTTAAATGTTTAAATGAAAAGGCCCAGGCTAAGGATTTAAATTGTGCTGCAAGTTTATTTCTGACTTCTGAAAAATGCTGTGAAGAGAGCAACAGGAACTAGTGTAAAATATTACTACCACTGTTTTTGTTGATACGCGACTTTTGAAAACAAAACACCTGTGGAAATGTTTCCAAAATTTCCATCAATCATATATGTTATTGACAGATCGGATCAAAATTCACTAATCACAGCCCGCTAGCATGACATAAAGAACGTCTGAAGGTCACACTAGTGACTGTGATTGGTGGATTTCGATCCGATCTGTCGATAACATGCAAGACTGACGGAAATTTTGGAAACGTTTCTGTGGGTGTTTTTTGTTTTCCAAAATCGCATATCAGCGAAAATGGTGGTAAGTGTTTCAAATGTAGTTTGCTTTTACTGATTACTCACTACAAAATAAAAGATCAGATGATCAAGGTTAATTCTTGAACTCTTTTACATTATTCTTCAGCCTGGTAAATCATGTACTTATACAGTGTACTGACCCAGCGTAGCTATTCTACTCATAAGTCAAACATTTTTCTAGGTGTACTTGCTTCCAACCGAGATTTAACTGCCTTTTATACTATGTTATTTCATGAAATGGAGTAAAAAAATGATTGTTTATTGCATGTGTCATTTGATTAATGCATTACACTCACTCAGGTTTTTCAGGGGATAGAGAGTCTTCTGAAGATGAGGTGTCCTAATTGTCGACCACCGTGCCATGAAATAAGTAAGCTATTCCAAGATGATAGGTTGGATGTTTATGCACCTTATGGTGAAGAAGGCCCTCAAGTTGATCTTCTTTCTAGTATTTCACTTGTAAACAGGTATTGATTCTTACTGTAGTGACTATAATATATAAATCATGAATTGTAAGGAATCTGGTTTTCAAGTCCAAGCATCCACCTTCCCATGTATATGTTACAGGTCAAATTTAAATTCAGGTTAAATTTTTTCCAACCTAGGTCAAGTTGTTTCAACATAGGCCAATTTTTTTTTTTTTTTTTTGCGGCAAACAAAAATGTTTTTGGCACCTTCTCTTCATCCTCCTTCTCTTCATCTCCACTCTACTTACTTCACCTACTATTCCCTCCCTGCTCTCCCAACATTGCAGCCCATATTCTTTTTACCTCAATGGTTACCTTGTGAGCCTTGAACCACAGACCTTTGGTTTTCCTTTGGATTAGTAGTCGTAATAAATTTCCTTAAATTATTCAAATCAGACATACTCACCCATTATTACACTACAGTACATGTACCTCTGCCCTAACTATATACAAATTAATCTTACCGTAATATCAAATTGACCTACCTAGAAAACAAATTGACCTAGGTTGAAACCAATCAACCTAGGTTGAAACAAATTGACCTAGGTTGGAACAAATTGACCTAGTTTGGAACATTAATTGACCTAGGTTGAAACAAATTGACCTGTAACATATATGTTGTGTTATTTGATTAGGGTTAGGGTTAGGGTTATGGTTTAGGTTAGGGTTAGATTGTAATGTACACTAAGTTTATACCATGTTCACTTAAAAAGTAGTGTTAAACATGTTTTTTTAACAGCTCCACATACTTTCAATATAAAGTTGTCAGTAATAACCAATTTTAAAAGTTTTTTTTGTAATTAAGGGCCATGGAAATTAACAGCTGCTAAAACTACAGTACAAGGGGGGAAGAGACAAAGTTAACTTTTCAAATTTTTGTTGCACAGACAATGGTATTGGTATTCATTTCTAATATGAACATACATTTGCCCTTGCAGTCACAGTTTAGCTTCTCTTAACTGACATCATTGAAAGAGACACTTACTAGTCAATTTTTCATACGGTAACAAAAACTTGTCAATATCATATTTGTATTCTCCCATAAGCTGGTGCAGTTGATTTTTATGGTCCCAAGTGAGTCTGTTTATGACATGTTGGATTGTATAATTAATGTAATTTTCTGTTTTGGGCACTACATGTAGTTATTGTACCAAGTTTCCCAGCAGTGGCATGGGTGCCCCAGTTGTTGTTTGTAGAAGAAAGGAATTATGGTCCAGCGATGAAGTAGAGTTTGTATGTAAGATCTACCTTCCTCGGAACTCTCCACTTTACCAACCCATCAAGGTTTGTTAACAATCTCTCAGTGCTATGGACAGTTAAGGAATTGGCGGTTATTTATGCTAAATATTTATGCTAAACATAGCCTTTACCCTTAGGGGGTAAAGGCTTTTCTGGCCACTTTTGGCATTCCATTTTGGTATTTGCTAACAGCACCTCATATGCAAGATCCAGCAAGCATGTAAATCTCTTAGCTTGGGTTTGTGGCCTCATTTAATGTTTTTCAAGCTGAAAATCATCAACATATTGAAATCAAGTGGGTGGGACAGGAAAAGAGTGAGTAGCCATGGGAACAAAATTTTTTATAGCTGTAGGTGTGATTCCTGAAGAACTATTAGCCTACCAAGTTTCAATGGTCTGTGCTGCAAATTGACCAAGATAGCTCTTTTTAAATACTTGATATAATATTGGGTTGAGTGTATGATGTCAACAGTCATCTCATTTGCATAGTTTACACGTTTTTCAAACTTAAATATCTCCAGAACTAATGTAAATACATGTATTTGCAAACAGTACACTGTGTTGTTATTCTCTATGGAATCTAAAAAATAAAGGGGTAAAAATTTGATCATAGTACCACTTTAAACAATGACTTAAGCGACCATTTGTTTGAAGGTAACATACATGTATATAACAAATGTAAAGTCAGTGTCTTGTTTGTTTTTTTTGTTATTAACTTTTCCATTAAGGGTAGTGTAACACTGAAGAAAAATGAAGTTAACAAGGAGTCGTCAAGAAAGGCAAGAGTCAAGTGTGAGATGGTTGCTGCACTAGAGGCATGTCGGTTGTTGCACAAACAAGGAGAACTGAATGATGAGCTTAAGCCTGTGTTTAGGTATGCTTGTACATATGCATTTTACATTATGATGTAGTATGTTTTTTAAGACACCCAAGCTGTTAAAGCCACATATTTAGCATGTGTCAGGCACCACTTGTTATTCTGAATTGTATACTGAACAATTACTCCGTGATCGAGCATTGGATATGAGCTGATGGATAGCCAACAAGGCTTGCATCACCATACAAAACTAAAGTAGAATAGATATAAATAAATGCCCCAAAAATTCACACCTAGGCGTACCATGTTTGTAAATCATGGTATAATGACTCATAACCCGTGATGGCTAAGCCAACTCTTGAATAGAATTATTCAATGATCCAGAGTTGTATAACAAGATGAAATACCAGCATTTGCATCTCTTGAATGCCCTCTGACAGATATGATACTGCCTGACCATACATGTATATTTGTTTTGCCCACTGTGTAGAAGTAGTAATGACCTGGGAATGGTGGGTCCAGATCTCCCTTAAAGTTTGTTTGGTGGGGGAGGGGGAAGGGCAGAGAAGTTGATCCCAAGCTGGCTCATTGGTGGTGAGGGGTGGGTGGAGGTGCAATGTGGGAGCTTTGTAATTCCCCAAGAAGTAATACAAAGGTACTATTCCTTTTCCAAGTCATTTGCATTACCATTCTGTAGAACGTTTCTTCAAAGTGGTACTACACTGTACTCTGTAAATATATACAATTTTAGTTTATGTAGCTGATAAGTTCTTTTGTAATAAGTCTTTCTATGCTTTGATTTCTATTTTGTTTTTTAATATAATTTGTGATACTTTATCACTGCTTTACTTCAACATACTAATAGCATATACATGTACATGTAGTAGAAAGTAGCCTGGCAGTGGTGTTGTAGTTTGTGCAGTATTGTAAAAGTAATGTGGTCTTGTGAATCATTAGTAAAAGATGGGTCTGTTCCAGATTCTGCTTGACTAGAGAAGGGTGGGACTCATGGGCTTCTCCCCTCCTGTGGTCCAATTTGTCTAAGCACTAGCCTTATGCTGCTCTGCCAGTCCAACTCAACCTGCTCCGCCCAGCATCTCTTTTATTATTTGTTGTAGACTCAGTGTTAACCATCTGACAGCAGAAGGTGAGGCTTGTGATTGTGAGGTTGCTGATGGTGGTGTAGGAATGGATGGGTCCATGAAGAGAATCAGAGCATACAAGAGAAAGGTATACAAGCTTCTAAAACACAACGAGAATAGCTAGAAGTATTAAATATGTGTCTTTGTATTGCACTCAAAACTTTTAATGAGATCAGCAGTATTTAAACTGTCTGACCATGTATTGGCTACTGACTAAACGAGAAAGAAGACAAAAGATGGGGGTAAGTGAAGGCAAAATTATCACCAGTAGATATGAGGAATTCGCTCATCTATTTGCACTAGTACAGATGTGGCTTCTATTTTTTTCGCTTTAACCAGCTGAATAGAAAACATTTCTATTATAAGTAAAGGAGACATAATACAAAGAATAGTGGGGGGAGCCGCTAATAATCGATTTTATTCACAAGAATCGGAGACACGCTGAGTTACAAGCCAGAGAATATGTTAAGAAAAGGTTCACAGTAAGGACAAACAGCCTTGAGTGATGTGATATTCACAAGGTCTGGTTATCCCAATGCGAAATCATAGAAACAATCTGAGAAGAATGCTAAGTTATTCCAGGGCCTACATATACATGTAATAGGTCCAATTTTAGTAGCACGAAGCTGATTAAGTAGTACTGGTATATCGCCTAGGTCAAGTAACACTGATGTCCCTTAATTGAAGTATCCAACTTATTCCTTTTATCTATAGTTTCCCAGTATATTGGAAAACAATTTCTCAGTTTGTGGGGAGCCAAGCTATGTGTATTCTATCACAATGGAGCTAACTAAAGCTTGGACATTTGAACGTGCTGTCAGGTCACAGAGTCAAATCCAGTCCGCATCAGCTACTCATTGCCTTGGGATTCTCTCCAGAAAGCCACTACCTCAGGTAAGAAGAATGTAATCATGACAACTGTTCTGAATACCTGTACATGTATTACATTAACAATATGTTTTGCGATTGGGCGTGGAAACACAATGTTTATTCATCCATGTTCGGTCAAACTTCTCTTGTACAGAAACCAGAGGGTTAGAGCTGACGCCCATGCGAGGGAGTGGTTCTTGATAGATATCAGGGCTGGGTTGTTCAAAGCCCAATTAAGCTAACCCAGGGTTAACGAGAATTTTGATTTCAGTTTTGTAACTTTTTGGTGAGGTGTTCTGTTGATATTGTTTGCCCTTCAGTTATAAGCTGTAGCAATCTCAAACTACACCAGACATTAGAGGTGAAAAACATTTTTAAACAAGAAAAAAGAATTTTTCAAATAACGTTTAACCCTGGGTTAACGGTAACCGGCTTTCGAACAACCCGGCCCTGGTCTATTTTGAACCGTCAAAGACTTACAGAGGTGTCTACAAGTAGACGTTTGATAGTGAATGAAAAAGAAATACACGAAGAAGCTTTCTTCTCTGTTATATGTGACTTAGAGTTGTGGAAATCCTTTTGAAAGGTGTGAAAAACTATGACCAGTTACACAAAACACAGCATTTTTCGTTCTTTTTGTACTAACATTCACTCCTGTCAAAATGAGGTTTTTTTATTTCTTAAGTATTGGTATCATTTCCCTCTCGTTATGTCGAATAGTCAATCGCACATCACTTGATAAATGTAGTTTAGTTTGCCATGATCAATGTAAATCACACGACATTGCAAGGTTGATTTTTTTGGTGACTGTTTTTCTTAAACGGTTTGGTAGTCTTTTGGTCTCGCCTTCTGACTATCTACGTAAGCGTTGAGTAGCACTGAGGGTTCTGGAGCACACATTTTCATGTACTTCTTTTTTTCGTTGCAGCTGCCTGGCATGTTGATATTTGACAGAGCTGGTGAAGTCATTGCAACCGTTGCTGAGTGCAGTCCACATCCTGTTATCTTGACATCTGATCAGATAGCACTTCTGCAGAGATTCACTGCGTTTGCCTTCAGGGAGATCGCAAAACCAAAGAAACAATCATTACAATTTCCAACATTTGACCCTTCCATTGCTTCTTCTGGGTACTACATTATGCTTCTGAAGGACGCTCCAGATAGCTGCACTTCTTCATTAAATAGAATCCACCATCACAAAGAAATTGCCTTTGATTTCATGCACTCCATTGAGCATGCGCTTGGTAGCTTCGACAATCCCACTGACCCACCTCCTCCTGATATGACAAACCCGGAGATTTTCAGGAATGCAGTTGTAACAGCTGTTTACAACGAGAACCGAATTCATTATTACGTAGCGGACATACGCTACGATCTAAGTCCGGCAGATCCCTTCCCAAACTATGAAGCAGCCGGTACATTTGCCGAGTACTATCAGATTCGATACGGCGTTAAAGTGTCTTTGGATCAACCCATGCTGGATGTCGATCACACATCCTCTCGGCTTAATTTCCTCGTGCCCCGCTATCAGAACATCAAAGGCCAACATCTCTCTGTACCTGAAAAGGATTCTAAGCGGTCCCAGAAATCCAAGGTGTATGTGATTCCTGAGGTATGCTCCATTCATCCAGTGCCAGCATATCTGTGGAGGCAGTTGTTTAATCTGCCAGCCGTGCTCTATCGCATGGAGTCACTCCTGGTTGCCGAGGAGTTTAGATCTCACATTGCAAGCGTTCTTGGCCTGGGAGCTGTTGACTGGCCTAGTGATGTTCCGCTGCCATTGTTGACAATGGGCGAGATGGTAGGCGAGGAGACTACGCGTCGAACAAATTCTACCGCAGAGAAATCAAGTAACCAGCCTTCTTCCAGGAAAGCTACTGAGCAATCCACCAGTCTATACTGCACAGATCTCTCTGGGGCATTGATGGATCTGCAGATCTCCAGGCAGGAAACACACAATGAGTTGGCTGCTGCCGATAGCGCTCCCCTGCAAGATCACTCTAACACTCATAGCACTACTCACTCTCTGTCAAAAAACTTAAGCGACAAAACTGTTGTTAAGCATTCTGGTACTGAGAACAAAACACCATGTGTTGCAGCATCTAGTGAAGTCTCTCATGACTTTAGTGGAGCTAAGGAGGATTCTTTTCATAGCGGGCTTTCTGACAGAAAAGCATCTGTTCCTCTGGACCACAGGGAGGCATTGCTTAGTGGTAACAGTAAAACGACTATTGAGATAGAGAGCGAGGCGTCACCTGTCACGATTTGGACTGATCCTCATGTTTCCAGCTTGTACCAGAAGTGTGGCCCACCGTCCACCTTGATTCTTCGTGCTCTCACCACAGGCATGGCTGGCGATGTGTTTTCCCTTGAAAGACTCGAGATTCTTGGAGATTCATTTTTGAAGTATGCTATCACGTCTTCAGTCTTTTTCAAGTACAGGTATGAGAATGAGGGCAAGTTGTCTTTCACACGAGGCCTCAGGGTGAGTAACCGTCAGTTGTTTTATCTGGCACGGCAGCGAAGTTTGCCTTCATATGTTATCACTCGGATGTTCACCCCTCTGGTCAACTGGCTGCCTCCTGGATTCTACCAGAAAGATGGCACTGACACTAAAGGATCGGGTGAAGGACATTTTCTCTTAATATCAGATAAGGGCACTCAAGACTTTGACGACGAAGATGAAGATGGAAGTATTTTTGAAGGGTTAGAACTTCCTGAGCTTAGAGATGGTCCTGATAGTCAAGACCCGTCTAGTGAAGGTCAATCATCTGATATCCAGCTGAGCCACTTTTTACATCTTTGTTGCTCAGATAAGAACATTGCTGATACCACTGAAGCCCTAGTTGGGGCATACCTGCTATCTCTAGGCCCAGAAGGAGCCTTCAAGTTTGTGGAATGGCTTGGCGTGGAACTAACGAAACAAGAAGAAACTCAAGGAAAACGCCCTATGAGTGATTTTCTTGCTCCGGATTCTGCTCTCGATGCAGTTGACTTGGAATCAGATTGCAGCGCAAGATACCAGGACATCTTAAAAGTACCCTTCCAATCTTGTCAAACATGTGAGAACCTCTTCTCCTTAGAGGAGACAGACAGCTCCGTTCTTTCTACCGATGGGCTCTTCTCAAATCACAGGTCCACAGTTGCTGAGTTCCACACACTCGAGGAGGTACTAAACTATCGCTTTCATGACAAGTCTTTGTTACTTCAAGCATTGACGCATACCTCCGTACCACGAGACTCCAACTCTGTACGTTGCAGCTACGAACAACTGGAGTTCTTGGGAGACGCACTCTTGGACTTCCTTTTGACGCGATATTTGTACATAAATCACAGCCACATGCCCCCAGGTGAGCTGACCGATTTACGATCTGCTGTGGTAAACAACTACAGTTTTGCTGCACTGGCGGTCCAATTGAGTTTTCCGAAACACCTGCGATCACTGTCGCCGCAGCTTTTCAGCATGGTGAACAAGTTTACCGTGAAGCTGAAGGAGAAAGAGATGAAACAGCAACAAGGGAAAACGGACGAGGTAAAGGGATGTTGTTAAAATTGTTCAGGTTTTGAAACAGGCGGGTGGGAACAGTGGAGACTGGGAGAAATGATGGTAGGAGCAATACATCTGCATCGGCCACAATCACACCCACAACCGTTAACAAGGGCACAATGCTACGCTACTCATCGCGATCTATGTATCACAGGTTATTCAATAACCCTAGTTATTCTCGCAGCCGCAAGGAGAACGCCGTATACACAGAATGTCGCTGTTTTTAATTGCAACACGCTACCTTCCTAACTGCACAACCACACAAAAAGCTTCCCAGACACACGGGAAGTTTGCCGTTTTTCAACTGGAACAAGAAATCCTCCTTCCTGTGCACAATCACATAGAGAACGTCGTAGACACTGAAAATGTGTTGTTGCTATGTTTAAATGCAACACGCCATCTTCTTTCCTGTGCACAGCCACAATGAGAATGCTACAGACAAACTGAAATTGTCTGCTGCTTTTTTTAACTGCAGCTCGTCATCTTTCTTCCTGTGCACAACCACGTGGAAAAACGCCATAGACACACTGAAAATGTTTGTATTTTTTTAAACTCGAACACATGATTTGCTTTCTTTGCCTAGATTTACTCCAGTGTTTTTGTCATGGGAAGTGGAGGGGACGAGGACTCCGTACAAGTAGAGGTACCCAAGGCATTAGGTGACCTGTTTGAAGCAGTCGCTGGCGCCATGTACGTGGACTGTGGTCAAGACCTGGACAGAGTATGGCAAGTGTACGAGCCAATCCTCAAGCCTTCTATTGGTTAGTAGTGAGCATTTGTAACTCTTTCTGATGACCCTTGTACAATACGATACTTTATTCAAGAAGGTACAAAGAAAATAAAAAACCCTTTTAAGGGGAAATCGTTAGGTTAGCCCTATAGCATTATAGCCCCATTGGACTTTAAAAATATAGTCGAACCTCCGGTTGCGACCACCTCTCCTCAGCGACCAGTTCCAAAAGTTTCCCAGTCAAATCACTACATTGGGAACCTCTCGTAAGCGACCGCGACCACTTTTACAGCAAAAAGTTTGAGCTGTTTGCATCGACATTGGCACATGGGGCAAGTCTCTGCAGTTACCATATTCTAATAAGGCAAAATTTTGTCTCAATATGGTCTATACTCTCGTAAAAAGTTAATGAAAAACTCTTAAAAGTGTCAATGAACATTAAAAAATGTACAAACGTTTCGGGCAGAGCCCTTCATCTGTGTCAATGTTCATTGACACTTTTAAGAGTTTTTCATTAACTTTTTACTGTTATTATAGTGTCACGCATCAGTTTTCAATTTTATACTCTCGTAAACGACCACCTAGGCTTGACATTTCGTGTGGTCGCTCAAGGAAGGTTCCACTGTATGCTCGGACATTTGTCCTCGAAACTCACAGTTTTTCAAGAGCTTCTTCGCCTCTCGGAAGACTGTTCGCCTCTCGGAACAGTTAATTTTCGCGCCAATTTGACGCTGCATTTAGTTTATCCCCAGTTTGTATGACAGTTATTATATAGCCGGCAGAGTCAATTCCCCTTACGTACAAGTTTCCCAAATCATTTAGGACATGTTTTAGTCGCTATAAAGCAAGTACTTAGTAGACGTAAATCTGGTCTTTATACAGACCATTGTTAACATGATTTTGGTACGTAACCGTACCTTTGTGGTAAGCTTCGGTTGCATATCAGGCGAGTTCAGTCGAGCCATGTTTTGGATTTTGGTTGATACGCAGTAGAACAAATGCCCATGAACAAACCAAACGCGCGTGATGCGCCTGGGGAAGCTTACCAGTAAGGTACCATTAGGATTTTGCTGTACCATATTGGTTAATTACGAATTTACATGTGGTATAATATGATTGTCAGCTCTTGATGCTTTTGTTTAATTCACACAGATTACTACTCTGCCCATCCACCAATGTCGGCCATCAGACGGCTGTTGGAGATGATGCCCAATGGCGCAAAGTTTTCGTACGTATCACTTATAGATTACAGGTTGTAATTTATTGCGGATATGATGCCACCATGTCGGCTTTGCAGAACGTTTTTGCTTTATTTTCTCAAGTCCGACATGTTCATGGAACTTTGTTTTCTTAAAACTGAAGTTATGGGATTTAATCTGGGTTTAAAAGAAAGTCCATTTCGAGCTCGTTGGTGCATGGAGGGTCCAAAAGAATCGCTTTGCACCATAGATGAGATCATGCTCATCCAACACCGGCTATTAGCGACCCAGTATTTTGTCCTTTGCCGTACCTATTTATACTTGTGGCGGACGGGATAAAGTGCGCTACCCATGAGTAAAAGTTTGATTATCACTTACCAATGAAATCCAGAAATATGGATTGGGATGTAAGTCGTGAGACTATTTTAGATTGTCTGACTGAAATGTTTCCAAAATAAACAAAACCCGGCCTTCGGAAGGAAGTCAATTTGCCATTAGTTACCAGTCGCTACAGGCCTTCTGCGGCCAGATTCGACGCAACGGACTGGGATTGTCGTTCGGCATGTTTGCATACCATTTGTCGAAACTACATGTACAAACCAAGCGGTTTCCCTGCATACACATAAATGGTTAACCGAAAACTGGAAAGCTCTACTGCGAAAACCACAGCTTGCATATCCTATTTTCATCGTTTTGCTGGCAGATGAATCTTTTCTAGCTCATTGTTCGTAAAATCGTAGCACCTTTTGATGTTAAGCTGGGTGTTATTGACCGTTTCTTTTTAAATCACTCTACAGGCCAGTGGAGAGAATGGTGGATGGGAAATTCCAATGTACTCTGACGGTGTCAGGTTGTGGAAAATTCGTTGCCACGGGAAGAAATTACCGAATTGCAAAGTCCACTGCTGCGCAAAGAGCTCTGAATGCTCTTCAGAAGGAAGAGTCTAGAACGAAAGCGGACAAGACTTAATTAGCACTATTTCTGAGAACTTTTGTAAGGAAGAATATTGACCGACGTCGTGAGTGCAGACCAAACGCAGTGAGGTCTGTACACACGACCGAGGTCAAGATTCTCCCATACAAACCGACTGAGGTATATGGCAAACAAGAACAATTTAATTCACTCTCTTTCGATTTAAATCTCACTGCCAGCAACCGTGCGTAATCATGATGACATTTCAAAATTTAAAACTGCTTTAACAGGGTTTTCAAATTGAAAAAAAGTAGCAGGAGGAAATTGTAAAGTAGCCGGAGCACTATCTTGTCGCGATAACTGCGGCCTTGCGGAGTGGGGGGAGTACCCCTACCCCTTCTGCAGAGAGGAATGGGGAGCTTCCCCCGGAAAATTTTGAAAATCAGGGTGCTTTGATTAAATGAAATTTATTCTCGTGCATTTTTTGCACCTCTAACTGATTTTGTTGAATGCCACTGTTCACTTATTAACAAGGGTTAGTGCTGAAAAAGTGTTACAAAAATGGTACGGTATGCTTTTACATTTGCAGGGTACAGTACTTATTACATCGACTTCTTGTACCTCCAATTGAAGTGCAATATAAAACTGAACTGTAACACAGTAGCATTTCAAATCAGTTGCGGAAGCTAAAGATAAACAGTGTTTTTGTGTTTCGTAGCAAAATGTAGCTACAAAATATTGGCAGACATTCGAAAAAATCCGCTTGAAGCAAAAATTTGCAATTGTTTAGTCCCAAGTCATGTAGCCTGCGAACAGGCTCCCGGTTCGGTTGGGTTTAGGGCGAGATAGCCGAGTGTAGTCTAGGGCGAGCGGGACGAGCCGGCTCAACGAATTTTTTTTCCGAACTCGCTGGGAGCCTGTTCGCAGGCTACAAGTCATGGAAACATGCAATTGCAATTTTTACTGTTTATTCTTTACACCCAATACCAGTGAAGTTTACAAAATGAATACATTTTCGTTGAATTCAGTTTTACAGAAAACATTTATGTAGTTTCGACCCTCCAAAATGCATTTTCCTGCAGTTCCAGCTCAAGATCGTTTTTGCTTTCTTAATGAAAGAGAGCTGCAGATGAATCAACGGAATTAACGTAATATTGATTTACCATGAAGCGACTTCCGTTTATATCTTTCCTTTTACATACATGAAGTGTTATCATAACAAAGTCAGCGGTTTTGTTTCTACTTCGATTCGCTGTGGTGTCGCTGCGCTGCAATTTGCAGCTTCGTTTGTCTGAAATTCTCAACACTTGCGCTGTTGAAGGCTTTTATTGTTAAGACTTCTTTTAGCCTTTCCATGAAAATACATTTGGTGCAGTCAAGACCATAGTGAGTAACATTTCACGAGGAAGACTTTGCATTGACCACTTCACGGATACTGTGGTCACTTCCCCATATTGTTTTATCGTTACTTTCAGAACTTGAACAACAAGTTATGGAGCGATTGCAGAATACCCCGACCCAGCCATTGCATGTGTCGGTGTGCTTTGAAGAACGAGGTATATAACAATAGATGCTATTGTTATTCAATAAGATGCAAATAAGGTTCGGGGTATTCTGCAATTTAGCCCAAGCAAGTTATATTTTTTAAGTCTTATTCCTAAAATTATTGTTACCTGTTTGTCTTCGAGACTTCTCGGCAGTTGAAAGGAAAGACAACATCGTTTACTGCCTCCGCTTTACGTTGAAACTTTCACGTGAGAACAAATCTGCCATTGCGCCGATACTTGCACGCTGAAATGACAGTCCGTACACACGAGTAGACTTTCCCGCTAAAAAAGTTCTCGCTTCGAAGATCAAAAGGTACATGTAATAGCCGCACTGTTTATTAATTATTTTCATCACTTGGCGTTTATTTATTTCCTCGAAGATCACTATTACTTTTTGGAATACGAAAAGTACCCGGCACAAATGCTTGAAGTAGCCGGTGACTTGCGCCGGGCGCCGGCTAAATTTGAAAACCCTGCTTTAAGACTTTATTATTCCAAGAACATTTTAATTAAAGTTCTGTTATAATAATGTATATAGTGTAAATATGTCGATAAGAATTTTAATTTTTAATCTTTACTCTTAATTTTAATTTCAATTTTTAAATAGTAAGTTTTACATGTAACCTGTAGTTTTGTATATCTGTGTTTACCATTGATGTAATTTTTTAGCCTACAAAATTTTCAGTCTGAAATATTCAGTTGTAAAGCACCACGACCCTACGAATAGGGCGCTATAGAAATGCTTATTATATATTATAATTAATTTAATTCTGCCAAAGTCTGCTTGTCCTCTTTACTTTTGTTCTCATCAGCAGCTTTCTTGTACTTCCATCAATAAATACACCTTATTCACAAATGGCGGACTTCCTGGTGCGAGCGAGGGCTCAAACACGAAAAGGAGGTGTTGTAGGTTAATAATTACAGATGATCAGAGAAGTGACTGGGTTAACATATCTGTTTGCTTTGTGAGTATGGTGTTCCTGGCTCATCTCAAGCTGACAGAGACCCCGCAGCAGGGCTAAAAGCTGAAAAATTAAGTTTTTGGCTCAAATGTAGAAACGATTCAGCGAAAGGACTACGGACAAAAGCTCACAAAGCAAACCAAACATGTTAACCCAGTCATCGCAACGCCTCGTTTTCGCGATTGAACATTCACTCGCCCCAGGCCTAGGAGGGCCGCAATTTGCGAATTCGATGTATATTGTTAGAAGAAAATAGTCAATGATTTTGCACTTTTGTTTGATTTTCACTGCAAAACATTACTAGCCTAGAGCCGGTCTAGATGGTAAAATCTAGACTGCTTTCAATATCAATTTCAACCAATCAAAGGGATTCCCTGCTTTTTTTAATTTTCCATTTAACTTTTAAAGAAGTTAGTAAAAAAAGAAACTCATTATTGGTCAAAAGGAAAGCGCCCAATGACATTCCAGCGATTTCACAAACCTCGCTTATATGCTGCTCTGTATAACGTTTGACTATACAGATTTTGTTCTTTGTATTTTTGCCACACGAAAATAGTTTTTCTTTTTCTTTTGCGACCAAATTTTTGTTCTTTTACTTTCTTTTTACTTCAGCCTATTTACCTTGACTTTTGTGCTCATAAGAGATTGTCTTTTCCATGGAGGCTAACGC
>JAHPZR010017245.1:57500-102223 GCA_019787425.1 Platygyra sinensis
AGTCGTTTTAGAGAAAATGACAATTTACCTCTTTGGTGAGGTCCAGCCGTAAAGAAAAAGCCGCCATTTTCTAATGCGCGCGCGCTAATCACGCGTAAAATTATGCGCAGTAGGGATGCGCAATGCAATACTGGAGAATGACCTTAATTGTTCGTCAGTGACCTGATTCATATTTTTGAAAATAGCTATTTGATTTCTGATTTTTAAAACTTTTTTTATTTTACATCATAGTTTTATCCTTTTTATTAAAAGAAATGCGTAGGGTCGATCTCTTGTTTTTCTTTTCAAGATTTGCCTTTTCATGACATTTTTTCCGTCATCTTGAATAAATCACTTTGTCATCTTATCATCTTGTTATTTTTCGTGGATTTAGCATCAAGTAAGACTCTATTGCCTCTTTTATGTAACAAAAACATTTTATGAAAAGCAGGCAGCTTTAATTTTTAGCATCTCCGCATTTCTTACACACCTTTTTGTCGCTCGTTCCAGACTTTTCCTACAAGGACTGCGCGATGTGTCTACCTCGTTTTCAGGTCTTTCTTGGGTGGAGCGAGAAGGAGAGAAAGATGGGGCGGGGGAGGGAAGACGAGAGATCCCGGGAACGAGGTTACGCCCAATTTGCGGCGCTTTTTCGTGCAGCATACGGTATTTCACAATCCGAGGTTAAAACACAATCAGTCCGAGGTCTACTGACATTGTTGTACTTTATTCAGATTTGAAAAGTTGACTTCAACATGGCAACTGGTGGAAGCCCTGGGAGAGGAAAAAGTTCCGGAAGAGGAAAAAGCCTCGGCAGAGCAGAAAGGCCCAGAAGTTCTCGAACAGAATGGCCGACGACAAGGGAAGAGTTTGTGGAATGGTTCTGGTCAGGGACGAATGGGAATGAACTAATTAAGGAACTGAATGGTAGTGAGTCTCATGGAGATGATTACATTCGCCGAGAAAAGGAGAGACCAACCATTTATGGCATCGTACTAAACGATGGTTCGTTTCCCGGTAGAGTAGGCAATGTTCAGTGGAAGCTATGCAATATTGGCTTTACTCACGTCAACACAGCGACAGGGACAAGGAACAGAATGGAGCAAGTTAAAGTGGAGATAGAAAGTAAATATGATGATTCAAAGAGAAAGGACGGAAAACCACAGGTAGCTTCTGCATCTGTGTTGTTTGTGTTGCCAATTGGAGCAGTGGATGTCACAACTTTTTCAGATACAGAGAAAAGAATAAGAAATGCAGTTGGAAGTCCTATAGATACAGCTCTGGCGGAGAAATTGGGCCTGCCATGCTCCACAAATTGGGTTTTAACGACCCAGCCATTCATCAACGAGATCAAAAGGCAGACACAGGAGCGAAAAGCTGAAGGCAGTACAGATTTGATTGATTTATTCAAAGATTTGAAATTTAAAGACTTCGCTCCTAAAGAACCACCTTGGGTGAAGTTGAAAGACGTCGATGGCGTACGGACAGTGACGGATTTGACAGTGGAAGACTGAAATATTAGCGGATCACAAACAAATTCGCATGATAAATTTTTAATAAACGTTGTCAATGGAAACCGGTCTTAATCCGGCGAACAAAATCGCAGCAATTTATGTCGATTTGTTTTATATTTTTTTTCGTCAAAGGGGAAACTAGTTAAGGATGATTCGTTTAGCAGAAAATCATTTTTATTTTATAATTGAATAACTGTTTTAATATATACCACACAAGCTGAATAGCTCAGTAGCAGACCAAAGAATAACTGTATTTGTGACAATACACCGACAAATGGTCGGACAAAAAAATCGCGTGCCGTGTGATGCACGTCCGAATAGCGGTAAACGATTTTTTATTGTAAAAAGTTCCGTCTCGCCTTCTTGCCGACAAACAAAACTTTTAAAGGCACTTGTTAAGTTGCTGCGGTGTCATTTCCTCAATGGTTGAGTTAAATTCCTCCTGTTGTTTAAACCAAGCTGTAGAACATTAATGTTTCATATGCATCGTTTGCATTGTAATTTTAGTGCTTGACAGTTGTCGTAAACAAGGCATTGTGTATTTTGATTTTTCGCCTTAGAATATGAGGTTGGAGAGATTAAATAACTTACCATTAAATACTGTTACACCAAACTTTGTTGCCATTTTTGTGTTTTTTGGTACAGCCTCCTCATTCATTGAAAGCCGATTTCCTCTTCGGAATCCGAAGTTAGACGGGAAGCCATTTTGTTTTTCTTCGGCCGCTGGGAGGTGAATAGTACTTGGCTAATCACCTCCAAGCTAGCCAATCAGCGTGCGTGAAAAGTATTATTCGCTTGTGTGGTATATACTAATCAAATAGATTTTATCCACCACCTGAAGTTCCTTGTAGTCGATCATTTATAGCTGCATGTTTTGTTTCAATAGATGCCGAACTCTTTCAAAGACTTAGAACAGCTGCTGCTGTAGATGGCGTGGGATGCGGCTGAATAACTTTGTCTCTCTCATATGTAAATTCGTGAAAGATGTTCCAGTTTGTTACTTATATCAACAACATCGTTTCTTGTGACGAGAACTAAAGCTAGCGGCTTAGTGGAAGGCCGGTGGGGGTGGGGGTAGGAGGTGCGAAACAAGCCGAGCTGAGAACGAGCAGAATCGAATGAATGAAATAACACGTCTGAAAAATTCTGCAAATATCAGATGAACGAGAAATGTCAAAAATGCACAAACTTGAGATATAAAAATCAGTGTATATTACTTATTACATGACCCATGGTGGCCTAGCATTCTTGCAGGAAAGTTACATTAACATACATAATTTTAGAAAACTAGAGGCGCAAAATAATAATCGAAAGGCCCTTTAGGCCTGCCCAGTGCCACTTCAGTTGTTTTAGAGCGCTGAAAAATCCTCAGCTAAAGAAAACAAGTGTAAAATAAATAAAGTACACGGGAGCGCAATTTCACTTCCGGTTTGTTCAGGAACGCAATATTGATCTGACTAGATCTGACCCTTATTTATAATCGAAAATTCTTGTGATTTATACCTGTTTGCTTATTCTCAGAAACGTCCTCGTTATATGATCATAGATAGAAATGAAGTTGATACCAAAGGAATAGAAAACCTGTCAGCGTGAATCAGTTCCGGGTGATTCGCATTCTCGTCCCCTCGGGCCGCGCTCCTTTTGGTCAGCGTCAAGAATCACGACCTCCGGAAAAGTCCAGCATCGAAAGTCTTCGATTCACGGACTTCCCGTCACTCTGCGCATGCTCAGAGGCAAGTCCAGAGGTCGCGATTCTCGGTGCTGATCAAACGGAGTCCGGCCTCTGGAGACAAGAATATACAGGTTAAAAACGTTCATGTTTGGCAATAAAGTGTAATGCGCTGTCTGTTATTCTTTTCTATAGTTATACACAGTACGTCATTCAGAGTAATGCGCATGGGCAGCGGAGCCGGGGGCTGAGGAGGGAATAGGAAACTACCCCCCCCCATTTAAAGAAAAATTGCATAAAATAATGACTTTACAAATATCTTTAGACCTCTTACAAGTTAGCGCCTCTAGTGCTTGCTTGTACGCTCCCAAAAAAATACGCTCCACCATCCCTGATGTGACGTTTGTTGCCGAAAAAGGACGCAAAAGTTAAACAATACCCCCAAAATACACAACTCGGCAAGCTTTGGAAGGAAATGACATAAACAGGCTTAAGTATGCTCTACTGTCAAGGCTATGCTTTGCAGGCAGTCTATTGTGGATATAGGAATCACGATTTTCATAAAGAATCGGGGGTCTTGATTAAAAAAATGGATTTTTTTTATTTCATTGAAATAACTAGATTTATGCCTGATGGAACATTAATAGAGAAGGTATCTCTGGTACCCAACCTATAATCATATGGCTAAATGTCGGTGTTATGTTCAGTACCATGAGGACATGGTTAGCATTAGCATACTGTAAAGTGCTTGGTAATTGACTGAAAGTCGTTCGCTTATGCTTATGTCATTTATGCTTGTGCCAACATGTCCTTACTGGACACAAAAATGACACAAGCGTAGCATAGAAGAACGGGGCGTTTTGATATTTTTATGGGGGGGGGGGGGAATTGGGTGGGGGTGTGCCGCCCGCTTCCCAAAACCCTTACCCTAGTTATGACCAAAAGCTGCGATATTCCTTATTCTATTTATGACCTGACCAAAAACTCGAAACCCTGTTTATGACCTGACCATTACATCAAAATCCTTTTTCAGACCTGTGTTATAATTGGATTCCTAGGTCAGGCCAATGTTAAATTACCATGAACATAATTTGTGAAGGGCTTATGTTGATTTTCTTTTCGGTTATGACGAAAACGTGGCTTCTCGGCTTAAAAACAAGCCCATATCAAGGCTAGAGTACATACACCATACCCTATTTATCACCAAAATGGTCAAAATGAGTTTAATTCGGTACCCTATTTATGAACAAAACAGCTGAAAAACCATACCTTTTGGGGCCGCATATACCTATATAGCCCAAATAAGGGAGTAACCCTGGGGGGTCGGCCCCATTCGCACATTAGCTTCTTCTATGCTTTTGCGGGCTGCTCACACTCCTTTTTCTAATTCAATGAATAACAGTTATGCAAAGGACTCAAATGAATAAGCCCCGGGGTATTTTTATTTCAAATAGATGGTTTTCCAACTTTTTAGTGAAACCTCAATGCACGCTTGAGTTCTAAAAAAACTGCTGGTGGACGCACCAGTTGAACGTCATCTTAAGTTCGGCGAAGCGAGATAATTATACTTAGAAAAGGAAACATGATTGCCTCTGCGTGCATCTATTAAAAACTAAATCATAAATTAAATGCACGTACAGTCCCAGAGCAGCTATATTCAATAATTCATAACATTTCCATCATCTGAAAGTTAGAAATTTGGAACTACTCCGGTGAGGCGGCACTTAAGTAACTCCCACACTACAATGGAGAAATTTCGCAGCTCTATTTCTGCGGTTAGGCCTTCATCGTCTCGATCCACCAATCCGTCACAAAAAAGAAGCTTTTTAAAAAAGCTCTTCAAATCTGAGGAATTAGAATAAGCCTGCTTTTAGGGACTGGCTTATATTGATCGCCTTGAGGGGGTGGGGTGGGGGCTGGGGATTTTGGATTATTGGATCTTTAGGACGAAGGAAGCTGGAATCAGTCATAACTGAGAGTCCAAAATGGGGCATCACTGAATTTCACATTTCTATACAGACCTGGTGATCAGCTATTTCGCACTCTAGTTAAAAAAGTAACTTTGTAGTTTCCAAGCGTTTGGAATGCTTAGCTGTTGGTATGTCAACTGACATCAGTCACGGGGTTCTGAGTGGAGCAACAGAATTCTACCCGCTGTAAAATCGAATATAGCCACCTGTTACGTTCATTAAAATTTGTTCAGTCACATACAAATATTTTCAGCAATAACTTGATGTAAAGCACGTTAGAATGCCTGACAACGACACGTTTACCAGTCAGAGGAAGGAAACATCTGGATAGAAAACGCTGACAAGAGAGAGAGCAAAGTGCCCGAGGACATTAATTGTCGCTTCCCTTCTCATGGTGAAGGACCCTCGACAGGTCTTTTAGCTTCCATGCCAGAAAGGTTTGCAACTCTGCCCGGAAATCATGGCTAATGCCATTTCCGAATTTCCCGTAGAGATTTCCTATGATGACGAAGTTCATGAGGAAGATATCCTTAGCTGTCATGCCCGGGGGGAGTACTCGATACATCCCTGGGTGGGGAGTTGCGGCCCGGCCCTTCATACCCTTACCCTGTTTAAGACAAATATCGCTGATTTTCTTACCCTGTTTAAGACAGAATTCCGATTTTTGATACCCTGTTTAAGACATAGATTGAAGTTGCGGTTACAAATTGTGTGGCTTTCCTGTTGTGTTATCAATGGAAATTTAATGTGCCTGGTATCAATGCCAAAGTCAACGGAAGTCAATATTAATTTACAAGAGCTTGTAAAAATTTTGCTGTTTATCGTCCAAGAAAAGATATCCCATTTAAGACAAAAATTGATAAAGCGATATCCTGATTAAGACAAAAAATGATAAATTCGATACCCTGTTTAAGACTAAAATCCCGAAAAACATACCCTGGCTAGCCGCACACCCCCATTAAGCCCTTATAAGAGAGTACCCCCCCCCCCCCCCCCCCGGGGCTGTCATGCAAGAAGGATTTCCAACGGTCCGGAATTATGGCTAAGGCAATTTCCGATGCTTTAAAGTCGGTTAAGCCGACCTGGTGATTTCCTATGACGAAGAAATTCGAAAGGAAGATTTCCTTAATACAAGAACAAGCACCGCGCGAAGTAAAAGCAAGAAGAGGCTAATGGCAAAACCAGAAGGACTCGTCTGTCGGACAGTTGCGTGACACGTCCTCTCCTTCCTCTAATGAGAGCAGAAGCAAAATTCTTAGCAGCAACAGGATCTGAAAAAGGAGGAAACTAATCCGAATTTGGATCCAGAACTGGCAAGCGTCATCAATACATTAATGTAAGACAGACTGCCACAGGGAAAACTCCTGGAAAAGATGAACAAATATCATCGCCCTGGGAGTTGTGAAAGCCTGACAAAAGTGTGTCTAAACTAGGCTGTATGGAATAATTTGAGCCCATCTGTACGTACACAAGACGTTAAAATGCAAAAGGTACAAACGTGTTTGTTTAAAAGCATATGAGCCTTGACATGCATGATTAACAAGCTTGTTGAGCAAATAGTACCACAACCTGTTGGAACTGAGCTTCTTCGAGAGACTACAGATGCCCTTACTTTGTTGGCTAATGGCAACACTGAGCTTAATGAAAGGCCTGGAGAGTTGATAAAGCTTACCTCACATAATTATCACATGCATTAATGCTCCTCATCCTTCCCAATCGTTGTTTGGAATTTTTTTGCCAAAGCAGGTAAAGGACTTGCCAGCAGTCAACCGAGTTGGAAATAGATCAATACAAGTAGTTGGCCATTTGCCTGCACCCATACCACAAACGTCTAATGACTGTATTGCAAGATGACTGAAAGAAATTTCATTACAGTTCTGGCGCTTAAATTGTTACTAGAAAATTGTAATTGCTGTTGGGCTTCCACAGCAAAATTCCTTTCCAAGGGAAATGTACTTTTCCCTTCACGAACAACACATTACTCAGAGTTAAATTGTATAACTGATATATGTAAAGGCGTTATTCAAAAATCTGCCCGGACCACTGTGAGGGGGAATATGTTTCAACTATTTTGATCCGCCCTGAGAAGGACAACATATGCTCATTAAATCTAAAAAAAAACAAGTAGTTGGCCATTTGCCGGCACCCATACCACAAATGTCTAATGACTGTATTGCAAGATGACTAAAAGAAATTTCATCACAGTTCTGGCGCTTAAATTGTTACTAGAAAATTGTAATTGCTGTTGGGCTTCCACAGCAAAATTCCTTTCCAAGGGAAATGTACTTTTCCCTTCAGGAAAAACACATTACTCAGAGTTAAATTGTATAACTGATACATGTAAAGGCGTTATTCAAAAATCTACCCGGACCACTGTGAGGGGGAATATGTTTCAACTATTTTGATCCGCCCTGAGAAGGACAACATATGCTCATTAAATCTAAAAAAAAACATAATGATATGAGCATGTGCAGTACCATTTCAAGATGGATACTCTGCAATCTGCTAACCGGCTCATGAAAAAGAATTGCTACAGGGCATCACTTGATCTAAGAGATGCTCATTACTCAGCGTCCATTGACGAGGAAGTTTCTTACGTTCAGCTGGAGAGGAAAATTACTTCAGTTGACTTAATTGCTAATGGACTTTTTGTGTCCTACACCCGTTAACGAAAATCTCAAAATCTGTTTATGGCACTCTTGGAAAGAAAAGGGCATTTAAATGCGGGATTTATCGAGGACTGGTGTCTACGAGGTGGTACGATTCATAAGTGTCAGTCTAATGTTATCATACCTGTTGCTTATTTAAATAATTGGGGTATTTTGTATACTCTGTGTAATCAGTGCTTGGAGCGGCCAGTTGAGACATTTGTTTTTGTTAGGGTTTTGCCCTGAATTGTAACAGTATAACTGTGTCCCCCTCCACTGATAAAGTGCTTGGCATCAAAGAGCACTGCCTTGGGATAATTAGCATTGCATCTATGTCAATTAATGAAAGCCTTGCAGAATAGCAATGCACGGTGGTGTGATAATATTAAGAAAGTTGACTATCCTCATATCCCTGTACATGCTTTGCACAAGGGTTAGGGTGCAATCACAGGCATTGAAAAATCAGGAGACAGAAGGCCTGAGGCTGAGAATCAAATCAATTGCCTTTGAACTCATGGCTGAACTTTTTGGTTTGGAAGGTTTCTGCAGCAGTATGAAAAGTGTCCATATTTACATTTATTTGGAGAACACAACCACCGTTAACTACCTGCTTGCACAAGAACGAGCACTAAGGGTGATATATCATTCCCATTCTGACACATTTGAAGAACTTGCAAGACGTGCTGATATACCTTCTTCAGTCATATAACGGACGGCTTCAGGACACAGAGGTACAACGTCAAACATGGTCTTGCACCTGACTGCTCTACACACTCGCTGCGGAATAATGCCTTCGTGTTCACAGTACTACGTTTTAAAACTATACGCTATGGCAAACACTCTGTTAGATATTTCGGGCCATTTTTATGGCCATAACTTACTGAAAAACAAAGAGATTCGCCTGTTTTTATAAAAAAATAACAAAACTGAACGTTGTGGACATTTTAAATAACAAAAGAAATTGCTGTAGTCTTCAGTTGTAACCGATAGAAATATTTCATATTTTTTAATGTTTTATATTGTGTATATGCTAACATAGGATCTTCATACTCATTTAGTTTTTATCATTTTTCTGTAAGTTTCTAAATTTTATTAGTACCGTGTGTCTAATAGTATTACATTTTTATTAGTGTCCCCAATTAGTCTTTCTAGGCTAAACACAATGACTCTCAAATAAAGGTTTTGCTTATTTTACAAGATGCAAAGGAGGTGACAATAAGCCAGTCTCTAGAGGAAAAATTAGCAAAGGGATTGTGATTGTTATGCACAGATCTGAGATAAATGTCAAACTGTTCCGGCCTCGCGTAGTACTAGTACAGTAGCCCGGCGCATCCTAAGCAAGTGTATATTCTGTTCCTTAGATCCGATTCTGTCAACATCTAGGTGGAATTCAGGTTCCACATTTGCTACGTTTTACCACTAACCTGTTGATGTCGATAACGATGTGTTTAGAAAATGTTTGAAATATGAAGACTAGGGGATTATTGTGTCATACATAATCAGAAGACAAAGCGTTGTGTTGCAGAATATGGGTTCTGCACAGATAGTAAGTGCTTTCAAAACTGATTTCGTGCAGACGCAATGCTTATCTCATGCAATCCGTCAGTGATTGGTGACGGATAAAATTCCAGCCAAACTTCATTGTGACGCCGGGCCCGGCTGTGATTAGAACTGTTTGCAAGTACAGTAGATAGATTCTTGTCACGGGTATTATATTTGTCATCGTACGTTTTTCTTCGGAGACGCCTTACGCGAGCTCCAGAAACATAAGCTCGACCAGATAGCTGCAAGAAACATAGGAATTTCTCTAGACAAAGTATAGCTTTCTCGAAGTAAAGCTAGGGCGTCTCTGAAGAAAAATGTACGAGGGCAAATATGATACCGTGGCAAGAATCTATCTACCGTACTTGCAAACAGTTCTAATCATAGCCGGGCCCGGCGTCACAATTTAGAATGCAAGTTAGCAACACATTCACAGTTAACGTCATATTTTGTCGCTCAAAAGCAAATACTTAGAGACTTAAAAACATATCTTGCAATAGAAATGAGCCAAAACAATACACTAACATGTTGCAAATTATAGAGGTGTCAAACTCAAAGAAGCAACGCGCAGATATTAACAGTGAAAATCATGCAGACCTATGATCTCTTAAAATTTGCAGTAGCACGATTTAACGGCTCTAGTTTTCTCCTTATAACACAATACGAAATGCCCTTCATAAACAAGAGTGAAGCGACAAAAAGGTCGAAACCGAAAAACATACGGCAAATGTACAAATGACACGAACCGTAGGAGTCGTGTTTGGTCTGTCTATTTTATTCACCATCATTGCGATAGGTTTTTTTTCCAACAAAATAATAAAAAAAATTCCACGAACCTTTTGCAAAGAACACCATTATTTTCCTATTACCAACATTATTTCCAACTACTTCACCCACCCATCTGTCCCAGAAAAAAAGAAAAGTTTTCAAAATTTCTTCCCTACTGTAACCCTAACCCTAACCCCTCCTACTATGGTTATACAAATCAGTAAACCTGCCATGACCCATTTTCAAAACCAATGCTTGCTGTAGTAATTTTTACAACTCATCCAACTAAAACCTACTCTCCCTACCCTCAAGGTTGACACCCTTTTCCAAACCCATTCACTGTTTAATGAAATCCCCACCACATTGAAATTGCTAGTTTAAAATTAAATTTTATGATCATAAACAACTCATTTTCCGTAAAACTTTGTTCCCCAAAATGCATGAAATCGCATCTTTGGTAACGTACATTTTCAACGTTTTCCGGGCGAGCATACCACTGTAGACCCTCTATACTAGATTGGCTTGCCCCTTAAGGCGAGTCGGGCCTCGCTTTACTCTTTTGCCACCTGTTATGCTGTGAAACTTGTGCTAAAAACCCTAATCAGAAATCGGGAATACACCGATGAAGAGACAGCACCATGGCGGCTTCATTAATCTGTAGGTCATTAGCCTACGAGTAGGTTCACCTTTGAGTTACGCGTGCGAGTGACGAATAACAAAGCGCTCCTGCGGGAGGAAGTCTAGATTTTGAGCTCGCGGCTATGCCGCGCATGCCGCGCACGTTTTCTCTCCAACGTGAGCCTGCTCGCAGGCTAGTAGGTCAGCATCATAGTTAATTATCTATAATAGTTAGAAATATTACTTTCATATAACCAATAAAAGCACAACATATAACCGTCGAAAGGTGAATATGTGTGCGGAGACATTGACGGGGGGATCACGAAATTTGTCAATAACTATGGGAGGGGGGGGGGAACTACTTAAAAAATAACATTTAAAGGGGCATCACCTAACTTTAACTTTCTTTAGTCGAAAATCCGCCGCCGCCTTTCCCCCCAAGCGATGACAATGACCGGTCAATTAGTTTTCTCCTGGAAGGAAAACATTTTGAAAAGGAGCTTTTCGAAAACGCTTTCCATGACTGAGTTTTCTTCAAACACAAATTAAAAAAAATGACCGGTTTTAAATACCTCCGACGTAGTGTGGATGGAAAACATTGGATCCGTTTTCAGAGTGAAACTTCGAAATTCTGTTTTGAAATTCCTCTGGCGTAGTGTGGACGGAAAACATTTGATACGTTTTCAAAGTAAAACTTCCGTTTTCAAATTCCTCCCGAGTAGTGTGGACGGGGCTTTCTATTTGAATCTCAGTAACAAGCTCTCTACGACCTAAGCAGTAAAAAGATCTTAATTAGATATTAACAAGTTTCTATCAAACTTAAGATAAAAAACTTCACAACATAAAGAAGCACCAGAAGAGGTTTAATGTTCCACAGCAGGTCTACGGAAACAGCATCGTGGCGAAGTACTCGTCGTACGTTTGGGCTCGACGAATCATCTCAAAACGATTGAAGCCAACCCGCAAAATTTCTGCGGGTTGTAATTTCGCGTTGAAGTTGCAGCTCATTGCGTAACCATAAGCGCCAGCGCTGTGAATGATACAGAGATCACCAATTTCAGGACCTACGTTCAGGATTCGGTCGACAGCAAATTTATCACATTTCGTGCAAACGGAGCCAACTACGTCAAACATTCCCTCTCTCTTGTCACCTTTCCGATTCGGACAAACGTTGGAAGGGTCGTCAACTACGGTCTTGTAATCAGGAAGGTTCTCTCGCATTTCTTTCGAAAGAAGCTGATCTTTGACAATGGTAATCGCGTGGTGCATGCCGTAAGGCCCGGAAACCGAGAAGTCGGTCATGGAAGCATCGACGCCAAGGAAACGTTTGTAAGTGTCTTTCATGTTTATCACACGTGACACCAGCCAACCATTTTCAGCGGTCACCACGTTACCACATTCATACTTGATCTGTAGTGGGTGAAGATCTTTGTGTGGCAATACGATTTCTTCGTACAAGGTTTTTACTCGTCGACCAAGATCTCGAAGGTCGAAAGGTTTGTCATCAAGGTGGTAATTGACACCGATACCACCTCCCATATCAACAAACTCAGCACTGATTCCTGTCTCGTTCTTGATTTCCACCGCCAGTGTGAACATCATCCGAGCAGTCTCAGCAAGATCCTCGACATTCATATTACATGTAAGTATCATGGTGTGCAGGCCAAAGCGCTTCACGCCATATTCCTGGCACTTCTTGAAAGCAGAGAACAATTGGGCTTTCGTCATTCCAAATTTCACTTCAGCAAGATCACCAATGTTTTCGTTAAATTTAATGTTGTGAGTTGGACCTGGATTGAAACGGAATGAAATGATTTCAGGCATTGCACCTCCCAACGCTTTCTTGACGTTGTCAATTTGGGAAAAGTCGTCCAAATTGATAACGGCTCCCATCTCAAACGCTTTGCGATACTCTTTTAAAGGAGTGTTATTTGATGTGAACATGATATCTTCACCTCTAATTCCAATCTTTTCACAGAGCATGAGCTCTCCAAGTGAGCAGCAGTCCATGGCCATACCACACTCTTCGCGGAGAATCTTTAAAATCATCGCATTCGGTGTTGCTTTGACTGCAAAGTGATTCTTAAACTGCATCCCGGTTAGCGATCGCACCCAGGCAAAGCTATCATAGAAGTACTTTGCTCCGTTCACTATTTTCTCCTTGTCATAAAGATAAAACGGAGTCCTGTACTGCGACGCAATTTCTCTGAGTTCGTCCTCGGTGCAGGGTAACGGTTTGATGTCTTGCACAGCAGCCATAACTACTGTTTGAAGCTTAGCTTTTGGATGATGCTAATATTCTGAATTAAAAGAAAGCGGCTTTGGAACTAAGTTTGTATTTTATTTATTCATGAAATTATAAGGCATGTATCTCCCGGATGTGTTGGCAGCGTAATGGTCACCCGTTCTCAGGTGTAACATTTTCGCTTTTTCATGCCATATTCCAGAACAAATAGAAAATAAAGTGTTATAATTCTAATAAAAATAATTCGCTCTACAGACCCAGACGTTATGCGTTTATCATTTTCTCAGGGATAACATGCAAGAACACATCTTCTGTTTGAAATAACAAATACCCCGGGGCTTATTCACTCGAAGCTAAGCTATTCAAACTTTGCATCTTTGGCAGTGGTTCAGAAGTAAAAGTAAAAGTGATATTTATGGGCGTGATTGGTTAGTGATGACCTTGATTCGTGTGTCTGCACTTTTAAAACCATTTATCTTTAAGACAGAATCCTTTAACTGTAAACCGTACTATTTTAACCAAGGGCATAGACGTTGCAATATGTTGATATCTAGGACGTTTAAAAATTTCTTAACAATATGTACGGTTACTTAGCACCACCTTCATCCTAACAGTCACTGCTCTGATGCGTTATACTGAATCTCTTGAGGAGTTCAAGCATTCAGTGATATGTTGCGATACACTCAAATAACTTCGAGACCAGAAATTTAATTTCATGACATTTTTGCGATTTTAACAATATGTATTATAAGGATAGCATTGAGAAACCCGAGGCTAAGATTTTATAGAGAATACAATTCTCTGCGTTGAAAATCTGTAAATACAGTACATGTAAAAGTTAATATTATTACTTACACCGACTTAAATTGTTCGGTTCTCTAGACGGCAAAACTGGCCAAGCAAAAACAACGTATATGGCTTGTCTTACAATATTTGGACTATTTATGTGCTTTCTAGTTGTACGCGTCTCACACGCAGTAGGCATTCAATGAATTGAGTTGGATAGTTTTACCTGCCAACTTTTTTTAATTTAAAGGCGTGACATTTCTCCTGAGACTGCCAGGATTTTTTGTTAGGCTCAGATGATATCCAAAGGTGTCCAAAGACTTCCGAAGATGATCCGAAGACTTCCAAAGACTTTCGTATAGCCAGTACATCGATCGATATTTGAAATTTATAAGATAATACATAGCTCGTCTAAAGACTGGTAATATTTAAACTGGCCATTTTAAAACCATGGCAATTTATCAAATAGTTGTCGACGTAGTTGTTTAGTAAGAATCGTATCAATGTACAATAATTATTATTCAGAAAACTACCGGTTAAAACAGCGATATCTTTCTTGTACGTTTCTACCAGGCGTGAGAAATTGGAACACAGGCGTGAGTTGACATCAAAGTTTTTGACCTGCAGGCGTGACACTTGGCAGGTATATAACTAGACAATGTACTAAGGCAAGGCCACGACAACAAACCAGTGAAGAGTGCTGGATCTTGTGTAGACTCAATAGTTAACTTTAGCTTATGTTATCCTATCATATTCTGTTATGCTGTATTTTAAATGTAACGGTCATTTATCTATGTATTCATTTTCTTCTAGCCCCCGTAGAAGGTTTGTCTTACAAACCGAAAATATCGGGCAAATATATTTTACTCTTTATTTTATATCTTAATTGTTTCTTACTCTACTCCTTGCCGTTAGGATCAGCTTACTGTTTATCAAATAGAACTAGACACCAACCTCAGTATACTCCCTATTCAAAATGGCGGACAGATGCGAAGAAAAACGATGAGTTATTGAATCATTAAACACAAGCAAAATCACAGCTCGGTACAAAAAAGTAGTAAAGTACAGTGTTTTTCGTTTATATTAGTTTATCACTTTATGGCACTAGTATTCCCCGTAAATATTCTGTTGGTATTCAACAACTTAATTTAAGCTTACTTCCTTTCAGAAAGATTTTTCCCAAAAAACCGTGAGATTGGGAGCCTTGTCGGGAGACCGTGAGAAATGACAAAAAATCGTGAGACTCACGGCAAAACCGTGAGAGTTGACAGATCTGCGAAGCTCAAGATTACTTCTTCTGGTTGATATTCAGTCAAAGCAGTTACCGAAGCGAAGCGAAACCACAGTTCCGAGGTTTAATAGCAGTACGGGCGCACAGCGAATCTCTTCATCGACCTCGTGGGTGGAAAGTGAAACGATGTGAGGCACCGACGAACATCCTTCACCGCCTGCTCCGCCACCTCAGGCCTTCAGTTTTCCTTTAACGTTTTCGGTACCAAGTGCTATGTTTGCCGAGGAGATATAAGCAACAACGGCAAGATTAGAAAGTGGCAACGGAGTTGGATCAGGAAAGTCACTCGATCCGATTAGCCATCTTTTTGTTCAGTTATGGAAGAAAAGGGTGTATGCAAATTTTCAATGCTCTAAACTTTGGCAAACGGACGATCACTTCAGCACTGAAAGCGTTGGAAAACTATTTCCTGCCATATAGAAATGTGGTCTACGAGAGGTATGCTTTTAACTCATGAGTCCAAGGAGTCCGGCGCGCGAAGAAAACTGTTGATTGCTATGTCCACGAAAGCTCGCATCCGTTAGTTATTGGAATATAAGATAAGAACACAATGGCAAGATTGTTTAGAGATAAGATTTGTCTTAAAATAAAGCTCTTGACATTTTAAGCCAAGCGAAGTAACGAATATGCAGATAAAATCGACTGTAAAGAGGAAGAAACAGACCGCTGAGTAAACCAAACCCGATTGACGAGACGCAAAAATCACCACAAGGCAAGAAGCTTTATATCCGGAGAAGCCGCCACATCAATTGAAAGCAGCCATGGCTATGCAAAACTTGGAAATGTAAATATTGTGTAAGAAGGATTCTAACAGACAACTTTAAACAACTTATGGTCATCGTTGTCGCGGTTGCCAAAAAATAAACCACTTCGCTAAGATGTATCATGTAGGCCAAGAGAAGGCTCATTTGGCCAAAGAGGCAAAAGACTATGAGTTTGAAGAACCACTGTTAAAGATGGGAAGAGATCACTGCAGTTACGTTTTGATGCATTTATTAAATGAATATATCGATTTCGCTAGTTTTGCTTCATCTGGGAGTTGGTTCCAAAGCATTGCGCTAGTGATAGATTTAAGACTTCTTTTTAGAACCTCACTCTTCGGTTTAGGAAGTGTCAGATTTGTAGCACTATTTCTGAGATGGTAATCAGTCTGATCAGCACTCCCTCTAACAAAAGAGTTCCTAAGGTTGGGCGCGGTGTCGTCATTTGGTATTTTATACATCAATGTTGATTTGGCACGGAGCCGCCTCGCATCAAGTGTGTCCCAAGAGAGGGTCTGGATTATATCAGCGGAACGAATGTCATTACTGGCACCAGTAAGAACCCTAGCAGCAAGACATTGAAATTTTTGTAGCTTATCTTTTCGTAATTTACCGCAGTTGTCCCAAAAAGGGGGACCAATATTCACAGTAAGGCTGTACTAGGCTCTTTTAAACCTTTTCAAGCGTATCTACAGGAACAAAGGGCTTGATACGTCTCATCGCTCCCATACCCGTTCTGGCCCTCTTACAAATCATGCCAATACATGACTATCCCAACTACGTTTTCCATCTATCTGAACCCCTAGGCAAATTTGTGTGTATCAGTTCATGATATTGGAATGTTGTTTACCACAACGGGTTGTTCGGTATTCTTATTGTTTAAATTATTTGAGGAGCCATATGCTTCGTCTCCCTGATCGTTATCAGCCAGCATTGAGATTCTTATGGACAGACTCTCTGAAAGAAGAACCAAGCGTGTATCAGTTCGAGAGAACAGTGCTTGGAGAAGTGTCTGCGCCATCCAGAGCGAACTAAACTATGAAGCGAAATGCTGAAGAAAATGAGGAAGATTTACCTTTGGGTGTGAAAGCCGTCTGCCAGCACTTTTACATTGATGATGGTCAACCATCAGCAGATTCGATTCTTGCGAGGAAGCTTTTGAAACGAGGAAGCAGATGACATTGATCCGTCAGATAAGCTCCAATTACAAAGCATTCGTCGACAACCGGGTGTCTGGCGGGCGCAGTGAGTTGGAGATATGTGCCGACAGAGGCTAATCCTGCAAATGACATCACCCGGAGACTAAGTCTTACGGAACTTGGCACAGGCTTTCGCTACAGTAGTGGACTCAAGTTCCCAGTGTATGAATCAGCAGAGCTCTGGCCAGAAAATAAAGTCAAAGCGCCCTGCGAGAACGATGACATAAAAGCAAAGAAGAAAGAAAAATGGGCTGGAGTATCTCAGGTAAACAAGGTCCTGTGTCCTGTTAGGGTGAAAGAAGTACTTGTGACTGACCAAACTAAAAAGCTTTACAGCTTAGGGACTGGTCAAAAAGTACAGGGGGGGGGGGGGGGGTGGGCCGGAGCATTTGAAAATGTGGTGGTTAAAAAACGCATGACCCAACCCTTCCATCTGGCACAAAACTGAGTGACCCACCCCTAAATGAAGGTTGAAAATCACATGACCCACCCCCTATAAGGCATGATATTTTTGGTTGCATAATCCGACAAAATCACCTTTTGTGGATGAAATTGTGGTATTATTCACGTTTTAGATTTATTTCTTAGCAATACAAAATCATGCAAAAATAATATTGTTTTTCTTTATCCTTGCAACTTTAAGTCATGACTGTAAACTCAAAGAAAACTTGACCTTTTACTTTTCACAATAGGCCTCAAGGCACGTAGAGCAGTGATCCATCTAGAAAACGACTGTAGTGAGTCCTGGGAGTAAAATAGCTAGACAACTCCTCGATCTTTGCGCATGTGTCCCTTGCCCTTGGGGTCAAATAGTATGTAGACACAATATCATTGCAACTCTGCGGTCATCGGCCTTCACAGCCTAATTAAAAATATATCACCGCTGTTTGTGTTATAGTTTTAATCATGTAGCCTGGCCATTTGGCGTTCTTGAATACCAGTATGTCAACCGAGTGCAGTATTTTAAATATTTCTGCTCTGCGACTCCCTGCTCAATTCGTTAGCTTTTGTACAGATTTTACAATACATAAATTGTCATCTCTATTACACACCAGCCAAGTGTACTTTTTCAAATACGGCTCGAAAAGTTTTTGTCCTTTGGAACTGAAAGGAGTTGACAAACACTAAAAGCAAGTGATACACTCGAGCACAAACCCACAGTCTGCCAAGTGCCTTACGCATAGTGTGGAGCTGATGCTTTAATAAAGGGGCGTTTTGCACCCGTCTTGGCAGTAAAGGGCAGACTACATAGGGCTCTTAGTCCTATTTCTGCCCGTTGGCTATGCCGTACTGATGTGGCCTAATAAGGCGGAAACAGCTATCCACAGCTGTCACTGCGCAAGTGATATGGCTGTGCGCATGCCAAACCGTGGGTTGGTATTTGAGTGTGTAGCTTACTTTAATTGTTTGAAAGGAGTTACCTTTGTTGTCGATAGTGTGCCACATGTGTGTCAATTCCCATGAAAAAACAAAAACAGGTAGCTGAAATTGAACGACCCACCCCTTACCGAGGGTTCAAAAACTGATGACCAACCCCCTCTCTGCTCCGGCTCACCCCCCCTCCCCCCAATACTTTTTGACCAGTCCCTTATGTGATGCGATTTGCAAACAATCCAAGAAGTAAGAAGGGAGTACGTCTACTGGGAGGGCTTACGTTGAACGAATTGCGAGCTGCTCAGAATTATCTTGTGAAGAGAGCGCAAGTTGAGTCATTCAGCAACGAAAACAGCATCTGAAGATGGGCCAGGAGATCCACAATCGCTCCGACGAAGGGCTAGCGCTCGAAACGTCAGCTTTCGAATCTCTTTACGGTGGCCAATTCACATTATCAACTAAGTTGATAAAACCAAATTATCCTCTACCAACCACTACCCGTCAACTGAACATTTCCATAATCAAAATCATCCATGGTCGCTATGCGGTGCGTAACGCGAAGTTCAAGTGTAACCGTTATCGCCAGACAGTGAAGCCTCAAGAGCAGCGAATGGAAAGTCTACTAGAGTGCACACTTGAGCCAGGAATGGTGTTCAGGAACACTGGTGTTGACTTTTTTTGGACCTATGTTAGTTAAGGAAAGACGCTGTTAACTTTAAAGTGTACGGGTGTTTGTTCACTTGCATGAGTCTTAGAGCGTGCCACCTTGAACCTTGTGGATGATCTTTCAACAGATCATTTCATCGTGGCCTTGAAAAGGTTCATTGTGCCACGTGGACGACCGAAGAGCATCTACAGCGATATTATAGATACTGCGGTACGAAGCCCGAGTAAAAACTCTTAGAGCGTCTAGTTAAACGAAAACTTCGTCGCAAAAACCATTATTCGAATTTTTTCTATACAATGCAGTACGAAAGCAAATTGTTAATTTATACGCATGTCACGTTGACTCCCAAGTTTTAAGTTTTTGAAAAAAATTTCCATGCTTTATTCTAAACCAAATAGATCTTGGCGTTTTCCACGCAAATTATTCACTAATGGGGTCTGGCTAAACAATAATGCATTTTGGAGGTCTAGTAAAAACTCCTGAACACTTTCACGTTCCTCTCATGCGTCCACTAGCGGTTTTCCTAGACCTCGAGCTAGCATTACTTTCTTAGAAAACTTGCAAAGAATGCTACCTTCTAGTTAATGGCTAATCAAAAAGTGGCAACCCTCATTTGCGTTGAAGTCCCAACAGTTAAATTCGCAGAAACAAAATACATATTGAATATAGGGTGTGTTGGGCTCGCAAAATTTAAGAAAGAAGATAAACAACTTATTTAAAGTGTGTCGGTTTGGGCTCGCGCGCTTTAAGAAAAAAGAATATAGATTGTATTTACTAAAACTTGTTTGTTGTGGCAGTCAGCTGATTCGTCGATTCGTAATTTCTTTCGCTCTAAACGGGTCATACTATTCGCTCACGCTTAAAGAACGAGGTATACATGTATATCTGCCTCGTTTGTTGTGGCAGTATCCGTCGATTGATAATTTGTTTCGCTCTAAACGGGTCATATTGTTGCTCACGTTTTAAGAACGAGGTATACATGTATATCTGGCTTGTTTGTTGTGGCAGTATTCATCATACTATTCGCTCACGCTTAAAGAACGAGGTATACATGTATATCTGCCTCGTTTGTTGTGGCAGTATTCTTCGATGAAGCGGGTCATGTTGTTGCACACGTTTTAAGAACGAGGTATACATGTATATCTGGCTTTTTTTTGTGGCAGTATTCGTCGATTCATAATTTCTCTCGCTCTAAACGGGTCATACTATTCGCTCACGCTTAAAGAACGAGGTATACATGTATATCTGCTTCGTTTGTTGTGACAGTATCCATCGATTGATAATTTCTTTCGCTCTAAACGGATTATGCTGTCGTTCGCGTTTTAAGAACGAGGTATACATGTATATCTGGCTTTTTTTTGTGGCAGTATTCGTCGATTCTCTCGCTCTAAACGGGTCATACTATTCGCTCACGCTTAAAGAACGAGGTATACATGTACATCTGCCTCGTTTGTTGTGGCAGTATCCGTCGATTGATAATTTCTTTCGCTCTAAACGGGTTATGCTGTCGCTCGCGTTTTAAGAACGAGGTATACATGTATATCTGGCTTGTTTGTAGTGGCAGTATTCGTCGATTCATAATTTCTTTTGTTCAAACACTTGATGAGATGCATTTGACGGACCGTATACGGACTGTAAACTGCGTTTACGATCCGTTCAAACGGTACGGATGGACAAACCGTTGTGACCCCTTCGCTCAAATAACACGTGATTGAAGTCTAAGACCCCAAAATGAGATGCAATTTTCCGATCGTACACGGGCCGAAAACTGCGTTTACGATCTGTACAAACCGTACGGATCGACAAACCGCTATGACCCGTTCGCTTAAATAACACGTAATTTATGTTAATGTCCCACTAATGAGGTACAATTTTCGGATTGTATACGGACCGAAAACTGTCTTTTACGATCTGCCAAACGGTACGGATCGTAAACTTGTAATTTCGAACCGTATCAGTTTGGGTATATTGGACATGACTCGAGGGGAGGAGGAGTGCCATTGAGGTTACCCTCCCTGCTTGTGAACACAGCATTAAATATCAAATTTCAAAGGATCTGTTTACAAGGCAGTAGAGTAGCCCCAGTGCCTACCTGCTTGTCAATAGGGCTAAATGGGATGTAATATCTGAGTGATGTCTATACACTCTTGAGTGTGTGTGCTCATTATTCTTCTTTGCATAAGCATTTAGCGATAATCATTCAAGATTCAGTTTATTTGCCTTTTTTACTTAATAAATTAATTGTTTACAAGTATTTCGATGTATTGCGAAGTGACCTCTAGAAACCACCAGGCTTACAGTTGAGGCCACCTCGTACATAACATAACGGTTACATCGATATTGCTGCCGTGTGCGGCTTTGCCATCAGTTTCAGTAACCATCATGATCATCCTGGAGCTAATAAAGAGTCATTGGAAGCGGGGTTGATGAATTTGATGAATTCGATCTACCGTGCCATCTACCGTACAAGCAAGCACCATAAAAGCAATGTGATGTCATCTATTGTTATACAAGAAGAAGCAATCTCATTGGTTGCTACGCACAGCAAAGGATTGTGGATTGGTCCGGGAAAATCACGCCACTGTTACACCTGACTCGAGCGTTGCTTTTCGTGGAATGATCACTTACAGCCGGCGAAAACAAAATCCAAATAAAGAACGTGGCCAATATCCAGCCATCTGACCTCACGATTCGATGGTCAATAACCCATATTTATACTTAACAATTAGACTACGAGCCCGAGTTTTCTACGAGCAGATAGTCAAGGAGGCGCAGCCGAGTTGACTATCTGCTCGTAGAAAACGAGGGCGAGTAGTCTAATTGTTTTAGTATAAATGTACCGTAGTCTCATTGCACAAAAAGAAAAAATGTAAAGTAACATGTAGAAAAGAACTGTTTTATTATGTTACATCAGGTTCAAACGGGCTGCGCGATGTGCACTGATGCGTAACTGTCTCCTATCAGCAGATAGAAAACGGTAATATAGCCAATCAAATTCACGGATTCACAATACACTTCGGTAAATTTATACTAAAAGAATATATTCCTCGACAGTGATGTTACAAACCTTGAGTAGACACTCGTCAACAGATTTTGTTGTTTCAAAATTTAAAAACTGTATTTTGGCTGTTCTGTAACAACATATGAATCATCTTCTTAGATGAAATTTAAGATCTAAATGGTATTTCCAAATGTTGTGAAAAGTTGGGAAAACGGCCCAATCTCCCCAAAACTATTCTCTGTAAGGAATGACTGGAGGGCCACGAGTTTATTAGTTTTTAACTATTAAGCGCCACCCTCGTTAAATTTAGTTTGATTGATTGATTGATTGATTGATTGATTGATTGATTGATTGATTGATTGATTGATTGATTGATTGATTGATTGATTGATTGATTGATTGAACGCAACGAGACTCGAGATCGAGAGAGGTGAAAATCGAGCTTAGATATTCCTCAGTGCTTGTGCTTTTTATTGTTCCTTGAATTAGCATTTAACGATTCTCATTGCAATTGTTGCATATCAAAAGAAAAGTTTGTAAAATCGATTTCAGTCATATAGCACTAGAAATGTTCTTGTCAAACACCACAGTTCTAAGGAAGTTTCATCTTGGCAAAGTAGTCATCGAACGTTTCGGCTCGACGGATCACCTCAAAGCCATTAGGACCAACTCGCAGAATCTCTGCGGGTTGCAATTTGCCGTTAAAGTTGCAACTCAAAGCGTATCCATAAGCACCAGCACTATGCATGATACAAAGATCACCAATTTCAGGATTTACATTCAACACCCGATCAACTGCAAACTTATCGATATTTGCGCAAATGGAGCCGACCACGTCAAACATTCCCTCTCTCTTGTCACCTCCGTGATTCGGACAAGCATAGGAAGGGTTGTCAACTACGGTCTTGTAATCAGGAAGGTTCTTTCGTACGTCATTGGAAAGAAACTGATCTTTGATAATGGTAACCACGATGTGCTTACCAAACGCTCCCGGAAGAACGAAGTCGGTCATGGAAGCATCGACGCCGAGAAAACGTTTGTAAGTGTCCTTCATGTTTATTACACGTGACACCAGCCAACCATTTTCAGCGGTCACCGCGCTACCACATTCATACTTGATCTGTAGTGGATGAAGATCCTTGTGTGGCAATACGATCTCTTCGTAAAAGGATTTCACTTGGACGCCAAGATCATGAAGGTCGATAGGTTTTTCATCAGGGTGGTAATTCACACCAATACCACCTCCCATGTTGACAAACTCAGCACTGATTCCTGTCTCGTTCTTGATTTCCACCGCCAGTGTGAACATCATCCGAGCAGTCTCAGCGAGATCCAACATGTTCAAAGAACCTGTTACTATCATGGTGTGTAGGCCAAAGCGCTTCACGCCATATTCCTTGCACTTCTTGAAGGCAGAGATCAGCTGAACTTTCGTCATTCCAAATTTAGCCTCAGCAGGGTTACCAATGGTTTCGTTATACTCAATGTTGTGATTTGGACCTGGATTGAAGCGAAATGAAATGATTTCAGGCATGACACCTCCCACCGCTTTCTTGACGTTGTCAATTTGGGAAAAGTCGTCCAAATTGATAATGGCTCCCAACTCAAAAGCTTTGCGATATTCTACTAAAGTGGTGTTGTTGGAAGTAAACATGATGTCCTCGCCTTTAATTCCCAGCTTTTCACAGATCTTGAGCTCTCCTAGTGAACTGCAGTCCATTCCCATATGACACTCTTCGTTAAGAATCTTTACAATCATCGCGTTCGGTGTTGACTTGACTGCAAAGTGGTTTTTAAACTTCGTTCCGGTTAGTGATCGCACCCAGGCGAAGCTATCATAGAAGTACTTTGCTCCGTTCACTATTTTTTCCTTGTCGTAAAGATAAAACGGAGTCCTGTACTGCGAAGCTATTTCTCGTAGTTCTTCTTCGCTACAGGGTAGTGGTTTGGGGCTTCTCAAAACAGGCATCATTAGGCTCTGAAGATCTTTTGATCATGCTGTTCTGAATATTTTATAACTCAGGGACTGATTCATGTGCTTTTTGCATAATAAAGTATTTTTCTAGGGCGACGTCAGCAAGACATTATCAAAGTGGCCATGGTTCACTAGCTAGAAGTCCAAAATAAATTGTGATCCGAAGGTATTAAGGCAACCGAGCTGAAACCATTTTAATCCATTGCTCATGAGTGTTACTTTTTTTACACAGGCGAAGTCTTTGTGAAAAAGTTACAGAATTGTGAAAAGTGGACTGAGTAACATGACACGAGCGTGGGACAATGAACTCAGTTAAATGATCTTGCTCTCCATTGGTGCTCGTAACTCAGTGGATGAAGCGCCTGCCCTGTGATCGGGAGGTCATGGGTTTGATTCCTGTCAGGGACTCAGAGGTTTTCTTTGTCCCACGCTCCTCTGTGCCATGTTGATCACTTCACTTTTCGTTACCGAGCTCAACATTCGCTATCTCTATGATTCACTTATCACGATTATAGAAAGTTCTATTTTGACGTTGTTCAATATGTCAACTAAAAAGTGTAAAGGAAGCGTTAGTGATTCCGTTTTAACAGTTTTCTTTGCTAATCTCTTGCTGAGTTTTTGATCGTTATTCGAGAATTCGGCGAGTATCCTACTGTGAACTCGCCTTTAGTGATCAATATCTTAGTATCAAAAAGCAATTATGTGCAAGAGTCTATTATGGGTAACATTGCAGCCACATAACAAACAAGGATGATCCGCATATTTATCAGCAGCACTCACACAAATTGAGATAAACTGAAAAAAGTCAGCTCAAAACATAGTGCACACAGTCAGTCGATCTTCTTCAAAGTTCTTTGGGTGGAGAAAAATTTCTTTTGTCGTTTTGAATACGAATGGGTTAGTTATAGCGTCCTTACTGTTTAAAATTTTGAGGCCTGATATTGCTATTGGCTTGAATGTTTTTGACAGCTTAACTCCACTCTTCCGATCCATTGTGAAGCGCTTTAGAACTTTTGTATAAAGCGCTATATAAATAGCGTTGTTATGTTGTGGAATGTAGCCATTCAACGCCACTGAGCGTAACAAGCAAAATCATATGGAATTTAGTCAGAGACTGGTGGATAACTTCTAGTGTTAAGACATTTTTCTTTCGAAAGGTAACAATTTCAACATGTCTCTGCGCAAGAAGCACGGTACTTTTGATTATGTGGTAGTGAAAACAAGCCTTAACAGTATTCAGTGAGAGGATTCGGACTTTAAAATAGCCCTTATTAAATACAGTTATACAGAGGACATGATGTATAAGCCCCGGGGTATTTTTTTTTAGTCATCAAATAGAAGGTAGCATTCTTTGCAAGTTTTCTAAGAAAGTAATGCTAGCTCGAGGTCTAGGAAAACCGCTAGTGGACGCATGAGAGGAACGTGAAAGTGTTCAGGAGTTTTTACTAGACCTCCAAAATGCATTATTGTTTAGCCAGACCCCATTAGTGAATAATTTGCGTGGAAAACGCCAAGATCTATTTGGTTTAGAATAAAGCATGGAAATTTTTTTCAAAACTTAAAACTTGGGAGTCAACGTGACATGCGTATAAATTAACAATTTGCTTTCGTACTGCATTGTATAGAAAAAATTCGAATAATGGTTTTTGCGACGAAGTTTTCGTTTAACTAGACGCTCTAAGAGTTTTTACTCGGGCTTCGTACCGCAGTATCTATAATATCGCTGTAGATGCTCTTCGGTCGTCCACGTGGCACAATGAACCTTTTCAAGGCCACGATGAAATGATCTGTTGAAAGATCATCCACAAGGTTCAAGGTGGCACGCTCTAAGACTCATGCAAGTGAACAAACACCCGTACACTTTAAAGTTAACAGCGTCTTTCCTTAACTAACATAGGTCCAAAAAAAGTCAACACCAGTGTTCCTGAACACCATTCCTGGCTCAAGTGTGCACTCTAGTAGACTTTCCATTCGCTGCTCTTGAGGCTTCACTGTCTGGCGATAACGGTTACACTTGAACTTCGCGTTACGCACCGCATAGCGACCATGGATGATTTTGATTATGGAAATGTTCAGTTGACGGGTAGTGGTTGGTAGAGGATAATTTGGTTTTATCAACTGAGTTGATAATGTGAATTGGCCACCGTAAAGAGATTCGAAAGCTGACGTTTCGAGCGCTAGCCCTTCGTCGGAGCGATTGTGGATCTCCTGGCCCATCTTCAGATGCTGTTTTCGTTGCTGAATGACTCAACTTGCGCTCTCTTCACAAGATAATTCTGAGCAGCTCGCAATTCGTTCAACGTAAGCCCTCCCAGTAGACGTACTCCCTTCTTACTTCTTGGATTGTTTGCAAATCGCATCACATAAGGGACTGGTCAAAAAGTATTGGGGGGAGGGGGGGTGAGCCGGAGCAGAGAGGGGGTTGGTCATCAGTTTTTGAACCCTCGGTAAGGGGTGGGTCGTTCAATTTCAGCTACCTGTTTTTGTTTTTTCATGGGAATTGACACACATGTGGCACACTATCGACAACAAAGGTAACTCCTTTCAAACAATTAAAGTAAGCTACACACTCAAATACCAACCCACGGTTTGGCATGCGCACAGCCATATCACTTGCGCAGTGACAGCTGTGGATAGCTGTTTCCGCCTTATTAGGCCACATCAGTACGGCATAGCCAACGGGCAGAAATAGGACTAAGAGCCCTATGTAGTCTGCCCTTTACTGCCAAGACGGGTGCAAAACGCCCCTTTATTAAAGCATCAGCTCCACACTATGCGTAAGGCACTTGGCAGACTGTGGGTTTGTGCTCGAGTGTATCACTTGCTTTTAGTGTTTGTCAACTCCTTTCAGTTCCAAAGGACAAAAACTTTTCGAGCCGTATTTGAAAAAGTACACTTGGCTGGTGTGTAATAGAGATGACAATTTATGTATTGTAAAATCTGTACAAAAGCTAACGAATTGAGCAGGGAGTCGCAGAGCAGAAATATTTAAAATACTGCACTCGGTTGACATACTGGTATTCAAGAACGCCAAATGGCCAGGCTACATGATTAAAACTATAACACAAACAGCGGTGATATATTTTTAATTAGGCTGTGAAGGCCGATGACCGCAGAGTTGCAATGATATTGTGTCTACATACTATTTGACCCCAAGGGCAAGGGACACATGCGCAAAGATCGAGGAGTTGTCTAGCTATTTTACTCCCAGGACTCACTACAGTCGTTTTCTAGATGGATCACTGCTCTACGTGCCTTGAGGCCTATTGTGAAAAGTAAAAGGTCAAGTTTTCTTTGAGTTTACAGTCATGACTTAAAGTTGCAAGGATAAAGAAAAACAATATTATTTTTGCATGATTTTGTATTGCTAAGAAATAAATCTAAAACGTGAATAATACCACAATTTCATCCACAAAAGGTGATTTTGTCGGATTATGCAACCAAAAATATCATGCCTTATAGGGGGTGGGTCATGTGATTTTCAACCTTCATTTAGGGGTGGGTCACTCAGTTTTGTGCCAGATGGAAGGGTTGGGTCATGCGTTTTTTAACCACCACATTTTCAAATGCTCCGGCCCACCCCCCCCCCCCCCCCCTGTACTTTTTGACCAGTCCCTAAGCTGTAAAGCTTTTTAGTTTGGTCAGTCACAAGTACTTCTTTCACCCTAACAGGACACAGGACCTTGTTTACCTGAGATACTCCAGCCCATTTTTCTTTCTTCTTTGCTTTTATGTCATCGTTCTCGCAGGGCGCTTTGACTTTATTTTCTGGCCAGAGCTCTGCTGATTCATACACTGGGAACTTGAGTCCACTACTGTAGCGAAAGCCTGTGCCAAGTTCCGTAAGACTTAGTCTCCGGGTGATGTCATTTGCAGGATTAGCCTCTGTCGGCACATATCTCCAACTCACTGCGCCCGCCAGACACCCGGTTGTCGACGAATGCTTTGTAATTGGAGCTTATCTGACGGATCAATGTCATCTGCTTCCTCGTTTCAAAAGCTTCCTCGCAAGAATCGAATCTGCTGATGGTTGACCATCATCAATGTAAAAGTGCTGGCAGACGGCTTTCACACCCAAAGGTAAATCTTCCTCATTTTCTTCAGCATTTCGCTTCATAGTTTAGTTCGCTCTGGATGGCGCAGACACTTCTCCAAGCACTGTTCTCTCGAACTGATACACGCTTGGTTCTTCTTTCAGAGAGTCTGTCCATAAGAATCTCAATGCTGGCTGATAACGATCAGGGAGACGAAGCATATGGCTCCTCAAATAATTTAAACAATAAGAATACCGAACAACCCGTTGTGGTAAACAACATTCCAATATCATGAACTGATACACACAAATTTGCCTAGGGGTTCAGATAGATGGAAAACGTAGTTGGGATAGTCATGTATTGGCATGATTTGTAAGAGGGCCAGAACGGGTATGGGAGCGATGAGACGTATCAAGCCCTTTGTTCCTGTAGATACGCTTGAAAAGGTTTAAAAGAGCCTAGTACAGCCTTACTGTGAATATTGGTCCCCCTCTTTGGGACAACTGCGGTAAATTACGAAAAGATAAGCTACAAAAATTTCAATGTCTTGCTGCTAGGGTTCTTACTGGTGCCAGTAATGACATTCGTTCCGCTGATATAATCCAGACCCTCTCTTGGGACACACTTGATGCGAGGCGGCTCCGTGCCAAATCAACATTGATGTATAAAATACCAAATGACGACACCGCGCCCAACCTTAGGAACTCTTTTGTTAGAGGGAATGCTGATCAGACTGATTACCATCTCAGAAATAGTGCTACAAATCTGACACTTCCTAAACCGAAGAGTGAGGTTCTAAAAAGAAGTCTTAAATCTATCACTGCGCAATGCTTTGGAACCAACTCCCAGATGAAGCAAAACTAGCGAAATCGATATATTCATTTAATAAATGCATCAAAACGTAACTGCAGTGATCTCTTCCCATCTTTAACAGTGGTTCTTCAAACTCATAGTCTTTTGCCTCTTTGGCATAATGAACCTTCTCTTGGCCTACATGATACATCTTAGCGAAGTGGTTTATTTTTTGGCAACCACGACAACGATGACCATAAGTTGTTTAAAGTTGTCTGTTAGAATCCTTCTTACACAATATTTACATTTCCAAATTTTGCATAGCCATGGCTGGTTTCAATTGATGTGGCGGCTTCTCCAGATATAAAGCTTCTTGCCTTGTGGTGATTTTTGCTTCTCGTAAATCGGGTTTGGTTTACTCAACGGTCTGTTTCTTCCTCTTAACAGTCGATTTTATCTGCATATCCGTTACTTCGCTTGGCTTAAAATGTCAAGAGCTTTATTTTAAGGCAAATCTTGTCTCTAAACAATCTTGCCATTGTGTTCTTATCTTATATTCCAATAACTATTAAACGGTGCGAGTTTAAGTTTGAGTTAAAAGCATACCTCTCGTAGACCACATTTCTATATGGCAGGAAATAGTTTTCCAACGCTTTCAGTGCTGAAGTGATCGTCCGTTTGCCAAAGTTTAGAGTGTTGAAAATTTGCATACACCCTTTTCTTCCATAACTGAACAAAAAGATGGCTAATCGGATCGAGTGACTTTCCTGATCCAACTCCGTTACCACTTTCTAATCTTGCCATTGTCAAAGTTAAAGGAAAACTGAAGGCCTGAGGTGGCGGAGCAGGCGGTGAAGGATGTTCGTCGGTGCCTCACATCGTTTCGCTTTCCACCCACGAGGTCGATGAAGAGATTCGCTGTGCGCCCCGTACTGCTATTAAACCTCGGAACTGTGGTTTCGCTTCGCTTCGGTAACTGCTTTGACTGCCGTGAATATCAACCAGAAGAAGTAATCTTGAGCATCGCAGATCTACCAACTCTCACGGTTTTGCCGTGAGTCTCACGATTTTTTGTCATTTCTCACGGTCTCCCGAGAAGGCTCCCAATCTCACGGTTTTTTGGGAAAAATCTTTCTGAAAGGAAGTAAGCTTAAATTAAGTTGTTGAATACCAATAGAATATTCACGGGGAATACTAGTGCCATAAAGTGATAAACTAATATTAAACGAAAAACACTGTACTTTACTACTTTTTTGTACCGAGCTGTGATTTTGCTTGTGTTTAATGATTCAATAACTCATCGTTTTTCTTCGCATCTGTCCGCCATTTTGAATAGGGAGTATACTGAGGTTGGTGTCTAGTTCTATCAGGAGCCATAATCAGGGACGGAGACCGTAAGTCTTGGGATGGCGCGTGGACCCATGATATGGGACAAATTTTCTATTTTTAGAACAAATTGCGCCATCCTGACGTCATATATCCGCGCTGATCCACGCACGTGTCTTGGCCTCTCGCGTGGATGTTGTCACGTTGTGTGATGAAATTGTGAGAGTTGCGAGATCCTCTTGCCGATTTTTCACAGCAATGGCAGGGAATAAGGCTGAGAAGAAGAAGCAGGGCTCTTCTATGTACGTTTATGCTCTGATTTAATGGAAAAGGTGTGTTTTTCAGGTCGAGAATTTCTTTAATTTCACGCTGTGAATGAATAAAATCCGCTCGCCGGCTAGTTGTACGCGTAAACTTTTGTGTTTGTTCTATAGAGTTCTGTAAGAACACTGTTTACTCCGGTATCGAGCTGTTAATTTGTGACCTTGCCAAACAATGCTTAATCATAACCAAAACCTGTTTTTGATAGTTTCTTGTTGTTTCTGCTCGTTTGCAAAAGTTTTTGTCTGACGCGTACGAGTGTTTTCAGATTGTCAAGCAAAATCGTGAAAAAGATTTGTTTCGTCGTCTTTTGTGCTGAGATACTACGACAATTTTCACTAACGTTCGCCAAAAAGACTACTAACATCATGTGTGTTTCTTCTTTCTTTCGCTGCGAAAATAAAATAGACAAGGAGTTTTAACTCAATCGAAATCTTTATTCGAGTTTTGATTACAAGCGTCATCGTAACTTTTCTGATTATTTCACAGGCGGCCCAGACGTTGTTTGTGATTTACATACGTGAGAGTATTGCGTTACGTTTTGAGCCATTTAAGAGAATGTATGAAAATGGTTTGAAAATCGCTCTAAATTCAACTTGTAGTAAAGGATTTAAATAAAAGAAGCTTACCTTAGACCGTGGCTGTGTTATTTTGAAGTCTTTGTGGCAGCTGAGTCGTTCTATAGTCGTTCTAAAGCCATTTTGACGATTTAAACTTTTCCAGGTTTGCTTCCATTAAAGAGAAACGAAAGGCTGGCGACCTGGTCGGCCGACGGTTCGAACTCGAAGCTCCATAAATACCACTAAAATGCTCGGAGCTCGCCAAAATTGCCTCACGGCAGCCTTCGATAATTCTTCTTTCTCCTTGCTTCGCCTCGGTCTCCAAGGTTTATTATATCCGCCCGAAAAACGCTCCTTTTCGAACGCTGGCTGCCCATTTCTGCTTCGTCTCGATCCGTTATGAGTTATCTTGGGCACGGATTTCAAAATCGTTGGCTTAGCGACCGCTTCATCACGACAAAGTCGCCCTCAACCGTAGGGAGGCACAGGTCAATTTGCTCTATGCAAATTGGTCGTATCATAAAAGGCTGGAAACTCACCGCTTGCAGAGAAGTAATACGAGTCAAATATACTGGCCGTGTTATTTTTGTAATTGCTCCGCGTTAATTTTTACCGTGCTAACAAGACAATTACACGTTGTTGTACTCGAGAGCACTTTCTAATGAAATTGATTGCCAGACATTTTGGCAGTCCCATTTCTGCCCAGCAAAACAGTGCTTTTCAGCGATAAAATCGCTCAGCAAAACAGTGCTTTTCAGCGCTAAAATCGCTCAGCAAAACAGTGCTTTTCAGTGCTAAAATCGCGTTTCCCGTGTAATTTCCCTAGGGACCCTGATACGGTTCAATTTGCATAAAGCAAATTGACCTGTGCCTCCCCACGGTTGAGGGCGGCTTTGTCGTGATGAAGCGGTCGCTAAGCCAACGATTTTGAAATCTGTGCCCAAGATAACTCATAACGGATCGAGACGAAGCAGAAATGGGCAGCCAGCGTTCGAAAAGGAGCGTTTTTTGGGCGGATATAATAAACCTTGGAGTCCGAGGCGGAGCAAGGAGAAAGAAGAATTATCGAAGGCTGCCGTGAGGCAATTTTAGCGAGCTCCGAGCATTTTAGTGGTATTTATGGAGCTTCGAGTTCGAACCGTCGGCCGACCAGGTCGCCAGCCTTTCGTTTCTCTTTAATGGAAGCAAACCTGGAAAAGTTTAAATCGTCAAAATGGCTTTAGAACGACTTTAGAACGACTCAGCTGCCACAAAGACTTCAAAATAACACACGCATGGTCTAAGGTAAGCTTCTTTCATTTAAATCCTTTACTACAAGCTGAATTTAAGAGCGATTTTCGAACCATTTTCATACATTCTCATAAATGGCTCAAAACGTAACGCAATACTCTCACGTATGTAAAGTCACCAAAACGAACGGCATGGGCCGCCTGTGCTTATTGTCGCTGTGTTCACTCATACTGTCCCAGCTGCATGCTGCTGCCTCAGTATGACTGAACACAGCGACAATAAGCACAGGCGGCCCATGCCGTTCGTTTTGGTGACTTTACATACGTGACAGTATTGCGTTACGTTTTGAGCCATTTATGAGAATGTATGAAAATGGTTCGAAAATCGCTTTAAATTCAGCTTGTAGTAAAGGATTTAAATGAAAGAAGCTTTCCTTAGACCATGCGTGTGTTATTTTGAAGTCTTTGTGGCAGCTGAGTCGTTCTAAAGTCGTTCTAAAGCCATTTTGACGATTTAAACTTTTCCAGGTTTGCTTCCATTAAAGAGAAACGAAAGGCTGGCGACCTGGTCGGCCGACGGTTCGAACTCGAAGCTCCATAAATACCACTAAAATGCTCGGAGCTCGCTAAAATTGCCTCACGGCAGCCTTCGATAATTCTTCTTTCTCCTTGCTCCGCCTCGGACTCCAAGGTTTATTATATCCGCCCAAAAAACGCTCCTTTTCGAACGCTGGCTGCCCATTTCTGCTTCGTCTCGATCCGTTATGAGTTATCTTGGGCACAGATTTCAAAATCGTTGGCTTAGCGACCGCTTTATCACGACAAAGCCGCCCTCAACCGTGGGGAGGCACAGGTCAATTTGCTTTATGCAAATTGAACCGTATCAGGGTCCCTAGGGAAATTACACGGGAAACGCGATTTTAGCACTGAAAAGCACTGTTTTGCTGAGCGATTTTAGCGCTGAAAAGCACTGTTTTGCTGAGCGATTTTATCGCTGAAAAGCACTGTTTTGCTGGGCAGAAATGGGACTGCCAAAATGTCTGGCAATCAATTTCATTAGAAAGTGCTCTCGAGTACAACAACGTGTAATTGTCTTGTTAGCACGGTAAAAATTAACGCGGAGCAATTACAAAAATAACACGGCCAGTATATTTGACTCGTATTACTTCTCTGCAAGCGGTGAGTTTCCAGCCTTTTATGATACGACCAATTTGCATAGAGCAAATTGACCTGTGCCTCCCTACGGTTGAGGGCGACTTTGTCGTGATGAAGCGGTCGCTAAGCCAACGATTTTGAAATCCGTGCCCAAGATAACTCATAACGGATCGAGACGAAGCAGAAATGGGCAGCCAGCGTTCGAAAAGGAGCGTTTTTCGGGCGGATATAATAAACCTTGGAGACCGAGGCGAAGCAAGGAGAAAGAAGAATTATCGAAGGCTGCCGTGAGGCAATTTTGGCGAGCTCCGAGCATTTTAGTGGTATTTATGGAGCTTCGAGTTCGAACCGTCGGCCGACCAGGTCGCCAGCCTTTCGTTTCTCTTTAATGGAAGCAAACCTGGAAAAGTTTAAATCGTCAAAATGGCTTTAGAACGACTATAGAACGACTCAGCTGCCACAAAGACTTCAAAATAACACAGCCACGGTCTAAGGTAAGCTTCTTTTATTTAAATCCTTTACTACAAGTTGAATTTAGAGCGATTTTCAAACCATTTTCATACATTCTCTTAAATGGCTCAAAACGTAACGCAATACTCTCACGTATGTAAATCACAAACAACGTCTGGGCCGCCTGTGAAATAATCAGAAAAGTTACGATGACGCTTGTAATCAAAACTCGAATAAAGATTTCGATTGAGTTAAAACTCCTTGTCTATTTTATTTTCGCAGCGAAAGAAAGAAGAAACACACATGATGTTAGTAGTCTTTTTGGCGAACGTTAGTGAAAATTGTCGTAGTATCTCAGCACAAAAGACGACGAAACAAATCTTTTTCACGATTTTGCTTGACAATCTGAAAACACTCGTACGCGTCAGACAAAAACTTTTGCAAACGAGCAGAAACAACAAGAAACTATCAAAAACAGGTTTTGGTTATGATTAAGCATTGTTTTGGCAAGGTCACAAATTAACAGCTCGATACCGGAGTAAACAGTGTTCTTACAGAACTCTATAGAACAAACACAAAAGTTTACGCGTACAACTAGCCGGCGAGCGGATTTTATTCATTCACAGCGTGAAATTAAAGAAATTCTCGACCTTGAAAAACACACCTTTTCCATTAAATCAGAGCATAAACGTACATAGAAGAGCCCTGCTTCTTCTTCTCAGCCTTATTCCCTGCCATTGCTGTGAAAAATCGGCAAGAGGATCTCGCAACTCTCACAATTTCATCACACAACGTGACAACATCCACGCGAGAGGCCAAGACACGTGCGTGGATCAGCGCGGATATATGACGTCAGGATGGCGCAATTTGTTCTAAAAATAGAAAATTTGTCCCATATCATGGGTCCACGCGCATCCCAAGACTTACGGTCTCCGTCCCTGATTATGGCTCCTGATAGAACTAGACACCAACCTCAGTATACTCCCTATTCAAAATGGCGGACAGATGCGAAGAAAAACGATGAGTTATTGAATCATTAAACACAAGCAAAATCACAGCTCGGTACAAAAAAGTAGTAAAGTACAGTGTTTTTCGTTTAATATTAGTTTATCACTTTATGGCACTAGTATTCCCCGTGAATATTCTATTGGTATTCAACAACTTAATTTAAGCTTACTTCCTTTCAGAAAGATTTTTCCCAAAAAACCGTGAGATTGGGAGCCTTCTCGGGAGACCGTGAGAAATGACAAAAAATCGTGAGACTCACGGCAAAACCGTGAGAGTTGGTAGATCTGCGATGCTCAAGATTACTTCTTCTGGTTGATATTCACGGCAGTCAAAGCAGTTACCGAAGCGAAGCGAAACCACAGTTTCCGAGGTTTAATAGCAGTACGGGCGCACAGCGAATCTCTTCATCGACCTCGTGGGTGGAAAGCGAAACGATGTGAGGCACCGACGAACATCCTTCACCGCCTGCTCCGCCACCTCAGGCCTTCAGTTTTCCTTTAACTTTGACAATGGCAAGATTAGAAAGTGGTAACGGAGTTGGATCAGGAAAGTCACTCGATCCGATTAGCCATCTTTTTGTTCAGTTATGGAAGAAAAGGGTGTATGCAAATTTTCAACACTCTAAACTTTGGCAAACGGACGATCACTTCAGCACTGAAAGCGTTGGAAAACTATTTCCTGCCATATAGAAATGTGGTCTACGAGAGGTATGCTTTTAACTCAAACTTAAACTCGCACCGTTTAATAGTTATTGGAATATAAGATAAGAACACAATGGCAAGATTGTTTAGAGACAAGATTTGCCTTAAAATAAAGCTCTTGACATTTTAAGCCAAGCGAAGTAACGGATATGCAGATAAAATCGACTGTTAAGAGGAAGAAACAGACCGTTGAGTAAACCAAACCCGATTTACGAGAAGCAAAAATCACCACAAGGCAAGAAGCTTTATATCTGGAGAAGCCGCCACATCAATTGAAACCAGCCATGGCTATGCAAAATTTGGAAATGTAAATATTGTGTAAGAAGGATTCTAACAGACAACTTTAAACAACTTATGGTCATCGTTGTCGTGGTTGCCAAAAAATAAACCACTTCGCTAAGATGTATCATGTAGGCCAAGAGAAGGTTCATTATGCCAAAGAGGCAAAAGACTATGAGTTTGAAGAACCACTGTTAAAGATGGGAAGAGATCACTGCAGTTACGTTTTGATGCATTTATTAAATGAATATATCGATTTCGCTAGTTTTGCTTCATCTGGGAGTTGGTTCCAAAGCATTGCGCTGATAGATTTAAGACTTCTTTTTAGAACCTCACTCTTCGGTTTAGGAAGTGTCAGATTTGTAGCACTATTTCTGAGATGGTAATCAGTCTGATCAGCATTCCCTCTAACAAAAGAGTTCCTAAGGTTGGGCGCGGTGTCGTCATTTGGTATTTTATACATCAATGTTGATTTGGCACGGAGCCGCCTCGCATCAAGTGTGTCCCAAGAGAGGGTCTGGATTATATCAGCGGAACGAATGTCATTACTGGCACCAGTAAGAACCCTAGCAGCAAGACATTGAAATTTTTGTAGCTTATCTTTTCGTAATTTACCGCAGTTGTCCCAAAGAGGGGGACCAATATTCACAGTAAGGCTGTACTAGGCTCTTTTAAACCTTTTCAAGCGTATCTACAGGAACAAAGGGCTTGATACGTCTCATCGCTCCCATACCCGTTCTGGCCCTCTTACAAATCATGCCAATACATGACTATCCCAACTACGTTTTCCATCTATCTGAACCCCTAGGCAAATTTGTGTGTATCAGTTCATGATATTGGAATGTTGTTTACCACAACGGGTTGTTCGGTATTCTTATTGTTTAAATTATTTGAGGAGCCATATGCTTCGTCTCCCTGATCGTTATCAGCCAGCATTGAGATTCTTATGGACAGACTCTCTGAAAGAAGAACCAAGCGTGTATCAGTTCGAGAGAACAGTGCTTGGAGAAGTGTCTGCGCCATCCAGAGCGAACTAAACTATGAAGCGAAATGCTGAAGAAAATGAGGAAGATTTACCTTTGGGTGTGAAAGCCGTCTGCCAGCACTTTTACATTGATGATGGTCAACCATCAGCAGATTCGATTCTTGCGAGGAAGCTTTTGAAACGAGGAAGCAGATGACATTGATCCGTCAGATAAGCTCCAATTACAAAGCATTCGTCGACAACCGGGTGTCTGGCGGGCGCAGTGAGTTGGAGATATGTGCCGACAGAGGCTAATCCTGCAAATGACATCACCCGGAGACTAAGTCTTACGGAACTTGGCACAGGCTTTCGCTACAGTAGTGGACTCAAGTTCCCAGTGTATGAATCAGCAGAGCTCTGGCCAGAAAATAAAGTCAAAGCGCCCTGCGAGAACGATGACATAAAAGCAAAGAAGAAAGAAAAATGGGCTGGAGTATCTCAGGTAAACAAGGTCCTGTGTCCTGTTAGGGTGAAAGAAGTACTTGTGACTGACCAAACTAAAAAGCTTTACAGCTTAGGGACTGGTCAAAAAGTACAGGGGGGGGGGGGGGGGGTGGGCCGGAGCATTTGAAAATGTGGTGGTTAAAAAACGCATGACCCAACCCTTCCATCTGGCACAAAACTGAGTGACCCACCCCTAAATGAAGGTTGAAAATCACATGACCCACCCCCTATAAGGCATGATATTTTTGGTTGCATAATCCGACAAAATCACCTTTTGTGGATGAAATTGTGGTATTATTCACGTTTTAGATTTATTTCTTAGCAATACAAAATCATGCAAAAATAATATTGTTTTTCTTTATCCTTGCAACTTTAAGTCATGACTGTAAACTCAAAGAAAACTTGACCTTTTACTTTTCACAATAGGCCTCAAGGCACGTAGAGCAGTGATCCATCTAGAAAACGACTGTAGTGAGTCCTGGGAGTAAAATAGCTAGACAACTCCTCGATCTTTGCGCATGTGTCCCTTGCCCTTGGGGTCAAATAGTATGTAGACACAATATCATTGCAACTCTGCGGTCATCGGCCTTCACAGCCTAATTAAAAATATATCACCGCTGTTTGTGTTATAGTTTTAATCATGTAGCCTGGCCATTTGGCGTTCTTGAATACCAGTATGTCAACCGAGTGCAGTATTTTAAATATTTCTGCTCTGCGACTCCCTGCTCAATTCGTTAGCTTTTGTACAGATTTTACAATACATAAATTGTCATCTCTATTACACACCAGCCAAGTGTACTTTTTCAAATACGGCTCGAAAAGTTTTTGTCCTTTGGAACTGAAAGGAGTTGACAAACACTAAAAGCAAGTGATACACTCGAGCACAAACCCACAGTCTGCCAAGTGCCTTACGCATAGTGTGGAGCTGATGCTTTAATAAAGGGGCGTTTTGCACCCGTCTTGGCAGTAAAGGGCAGACTACATAGGGCTCTTAGTCCTATTTCTGCCCGTTGGCTATGCCGTACTGATGTGGCCTAATAAGGCGGAAACAGCTATCCACAGCTGTCACTGCGCAAGTGATATGGCTGTGCGCATGCCAAACCGTGGGTTGGTATTTGAGTGTGTAGCTTACTTTAATTGTTTGAAAGGAGTTACCTTTGTTGTCGATAGTGTGCCACATGTGTGTCAATTCCCATGAAAAAACAAAAACAGGTAGCTGAAATTGAACGACCCACCCCTTACCGAGGGTTCAAAAACTGATGACCAACCCCCTCTCTGCTCCGGCTCACCCCCCCTCCCCCCAATACTTTTTGACCAGTCCCTTATGTGATGCGATTTGCAAACAATCCAAGAAGTAAGAAGGGAGTACGTCTACTGGGAGGGCTTACGTTGAACGAATTGCGAGCTGCTCAGAATTATCTTGTGAAGAGAGCGCAAGTTGAGTCATTCAGCAACGAAAACAGCATCTGAAGATGGGCCAGGAGATCCACAATCGCTCCGACGAAGGGCTAGCGCTCGAAACGTCAGCTTTCGAATCTCTTTACGGTGGCCAATTCACATTATCAACTCAGTTGATAAAACCAAATTATCCTCTACCAACCACTACCCGTCAACTGAACATTTCCATAATCAAAATCATCCATGGTCGCTATGCGGTGCGTAACGCGAAGTTCAAGTGTAACCGTTATCGCCAGACAGTGAAGCCTCAAGAGCAGCGAATGGAAAGTCTACTAGAGTGCACACTTGAGCCAGGAATGGTGTTCAGGAACACTGGTGTTGACTTTTTTTGGACCTATGTTAGTTAAGGAAAGACGCTGTTAACTTTAAAGTGTACGGGTGTTTGTTCACTTGCATGAGTCTTAGAGCGTGCCACCTTGAACCTTGTGGATGATCTTTCAACAGATCATTTCATCGTGGCCTTGAAAAGGTTCATTGTGCCACGTGGACGACCGAAGAGCATCTACAGCGATATTATAGATACTGCGGTACGAAGCCCGAGTAAAAACTCTTAGAGCGTCTAGTTAAACGAAAACTTCGTCGCAAAAACCATTATTCGAATTTTTTCTATACAATGCAGTACGAAAGCAAATTGTTAATTTATACGCATGTCACGTTGACTCCCAAGTTTTAAGTTTTGAAAAAAATTTCCATGCTTTATTCTAAACCAAATAGATCTTGGCGTTTTCCACGCAAATTATTCACTAATGGGGTCTGGCTAAACAATAATGCATTTTGGAGGTCTAGTAAAAACTCCTGAACACTTTCACGTTCCTCTCATGCGTCCACTAGCGGTTTTCCTAGACCTCGAGCTAGCATTACTTTCTTAGAAAACTTGCAAAGAATGCTACCTTCTATTTGATGACTAAAAAAAAATACCCCGGGGCTTATACATCATGTCCTCTGTATAACTGTATTTAATAAGGGCTATTTTTAAGTCCGAATCCTCTCACTGAATACTGTTAAGGCTTGTTTTCACTACCACATAATCAAAAGTACCGTGCTTCTTGCGCAGAGACATGTTGAAATTGTTACCTTTCGAAAGAAAAATGTCTTAACACTAGAAGTTATCCACCAGTCTCTGACTAAATTCCATATGATTTTGCTTGTTACGCTCAGTGGCGTTGAATGGCTACATTCCACAACATAACAACGCTATTTATATAGCGCTTTATACAAAAGTTCTAAAGCGCTTCACAATGGATCGGAAGAGTGGAGTTAAGCTGTCAAAAACATTCAAGCCAATAGCAATATCAGGCCTCAAAATTTTAAACAGTAAGGACGCTATAACTAACCCATTCGTATTCAAAACGACAAAAGAAATTTTTCTCCACCCAAAGAACTTTGAAGAAGATCGACTGACTGTGTGCACTATGTTTTGAGCTGACTTTTTTCAGTTTATCTCAATTTGTGTGAGTGCTGCTGATAAATATGCGGATCATCCTTGTTTGTTATGTGGCTGCAATGTTACCCATAATAGACTCTTGCACATAATTGCTTTTTGATACTAAGATATTGATCACTAAAGGCGAGTTCACAGTAGGATACTCGCCGAATTCTCGAATAACGATCAAAAACTCAGCAAGAGATTAGCAAAGAAAACTGTTAAAACGGAATCACTAACGCTTCCTTTACACTTTTTAGTTGACATATTGAACAACGTCAAAATAGAACTTTCTATAATCGTGATAAGTGAATCATAGAGATAGCGAATGTTGAGCTCGGTAACGAAAAGTGAAGTGATCAACATGGCACAGAGGAGCGTGGGACAAAGAAAACCTCTGAGTCCCTGACAGGAATCAAACCCATGACCTCCCGATCACAGGGCAGGCGCTTCATCCACTGAGTTACGAGCACCAATGGAGAGCAAGATCATTTAACTGAGTTCATTGTCCCACGCTCGTGTCATGTTACTCAGTCCACTTTTCACAATTCTGTAACTTTTTCACAAAGACTTCGCCTGTGTAAAAAAAGTAACACTCATGAGCAATGGATTAAAATGGTTTCAGCTCGGTTGCCTTAATACCTTCGGATCACAATTTATTTTGGACTTCTAGCTAGTGAACCATGGCCACTTTGATAATGTCTTGCTGACGTCGCCCTAGAAAAATACTTTATTATGCAAAAAGCACATGAATCAGTCCCTGAGTTATAAAATATTCAGAACAGCATGATCAAAAGATCTTCAGAGCCTAATGATGCCTGTTTTGAGAAGCCCCAAACCACTACCCTGTAGCGAAGAAGAACTACGAGAAATAGCTTCGCAGTACAGGACTCCGTTTTATCTTTACGACAAGGAAAAAATAGTGAACGGAGCAAAGTACTTCTATGATAGCTTCGCCTGGGTGCGATCACTAACCGGAACGAAGTTTAAAAACCACTTTGCAGTCAAGTCAACACCGAACGCGATGATTGTAAAGATTCTTAACGAAGAGTGTCATATGGGAATGGACTGCAGTTCACTAGGAGAGCTCAAGATCTGTGAAAAGCTGGGAATTAAAGGCGAGGACATCATGTTTACTTCCAACAACACCACTTTAGTAGAATATCGCAAAGCTTTTGAGTTGGGAGCCATTATCAATTTGGACGACTTTTCCCAAATTGACAACGTCAAGAAAGCGGTGGGAGGTGTCATGCCTGAAATCATTTCATTTCGCTTCAATCCAGGTCCAAATCACAACATTGAGTATAACGAAACCATTGGTAACCCTGCTGAGGCTAAATTTGGAATGACGAAAGTTCAGCTGATCTCTGCCTTCAAGAAGTGCAAGGAATATGGCGTGAAGCGCTTTGGCCTACACACCATGATAGTAACAGGTTCTTTGAACATGTTGGATCTCGCTGAGACTGCTCGGATGATGTTCACACTGGCGGTGGAAATCAAGAACGAGACAGGAATCAGTGCTGAGTTTGTCAACATGGGAGGTGGTATTGGTGTGAATTACCACCCTGATGAAAAACCTATCGACCTTCATGATCTTGGCGTCCAAGTGAAATCCTTTTACGAAGAGATCGTATTGCCACACAAGGATCTTCATCCACTACAGATCAAGTATGAATGTGGTAGCGCGGTGACCGCTGAAAATGGTTGGCTGGTGTCACGTGTAATAAACATGAAGGACACTTACAAACGTTTTCTCGGCGTCGATGCTTCCATGACCGACTTCGTTCTTCCGGGAGCGTTTGGTAAGCACATCGTGGTTACCATTATCAAAGATCAGTTTCTTTCCAATGACGTACGAAAGAACCTTCCTGATTACAAGACCGTAGTTGACAACCCTTCCTATGCTTGTCCGAATCACGGAGGTGACAAGAGAGAGGGAATGTTTGACGTGGTCGGCTCCATTTGCGCAAATATCGATAAGTTTGCAGTTGATCGGGTGTTGAATGTAAATCCTGAAATTGGTGATCTTTGTATCATGCATAGTGCTGGTGCTTATGGATACGCTTTGAGTTGCAACTTTAACGGCAAATTGCAACCCGCAGAGATTCTGCGAGTTGGTCCTAATGGCTTTGAGGTGATCCGTCGAGCCGAAACGTTCGATGACTACTTTGCCAAGATGAAACTTCCTTAGAACTGTGGTGTTTGACAAGAACATTTCTAGTGCTATATGACTGAAATCGATTTTACAAACTTTTCTTTTGATATGCAACAATTGCAATGAGAATCGTTAAATGCTAATTCAAGGAACAATAAAAAGCACAAGCACTGAGGAATATCTAAGCTCGATTTTCACCTCTCTCGATCTCGAGTCTCGTTGCGTTCAATCAATCAATCAATCAATCAATCAATCAATCAATCAATCAATCAATCAATCAATCAATCAATCAATCAATCAATCAATCAATCAATCAAACTAAATTTAACGAGGGTGACGCTTAATAGTTAAAAACTAATAAACTCGTGGCCCTCCAGTCATTCCTTACAGAGAATAGTTTTGGGGAGATTGGGCCGTTTTCCCAACTTTTCACAACATTTGGAAATACCATTTAGATCTTAAATTTCATCTAAGAAGATGATTCATATGTTGTTACAGAACAGCCAAAATACAGTTTTTAAATTTTGAAACAACAAAATCTTTTGACGAGTGTCTACTCAAGGTTTGTAACATCACTGTCGTGGAATATATTCTTTTAGTATAAATTTACCGAAGTGTATTGTGAATCCGTGAATTTGATTGGCTATATTGCCGTTTTCTATCTGCTGATAGGAGACAGTTACGCATCAGTGCACATCGCGCAGCCCGTTTGAACCTGATGTAACATAATAAAACAGTTCTTTTCTACATGTTACTTTACATTTTTTCTTTTTGTGCAATGAGACTACGGTACATTTATACTAAAACAATTAGACTACTCGCCCTCGTTTTCTACGAGCAGATAGTCAACTCGGCTGCGCCTCCTTGACTATCTGCTCGTAGAAAACTCGGGCTCGTAGTCTAATTGTTAAGTATAAATATGGGTTATTGACCAATCGTGAGGTCAGATGGCTGGATATTGGCCACGTTCTTTATTTGGATTTTGTTTTCGCCGGCTGTAAGTGATCATTCCACGAAAAGCAACGCTCGAGTCAGGTGTAACAGTGGCGTGATTTTCCCGGACCAACCACAATCCTTTGCTGTGCGTAGCAACCAATGAGATTGCTTCTTCTTGTATAACAATAGATGACATCACATTGCTTTTATGGTGCTTGCTTGTACGGTAGATGGCACGGTAGATCGAACTCATCAAATTCATCAACCCCGCTTCCAATGACTCTTTATTAGCTCCACGATGATCATGATGGTTACTGAAACTGATGGCAAAGCCGCACACGGCAGCAATATCGATGTAACCGTTATGTTATGTACGAGGTGGCCTCAACTGTAAGCCTGGTGGTTTCTAGAGGTCACTTCGCAATACATCGAAATACTTGTAAACAATTAATTTATCAAGAGTGTATAGACATCACTCAGATATTACATCCCATTTAGCCCTATTGACAAGCAGGTAGGCACTGGGGCTACCCTACTGCCTTGTAAACAGATCCTTTGAAATTTGATATTTAATGCTGTGTTCACAAGCAGGGAGGGTAACCCAATTGCCATGGCTGAGCAAGTGGGTCAAAGATCGCCCGCACGTTTAAGAGCAAAATGTTTTAAGTGAGGTTACCACCGTGACTGAGCGGACTTTGCTCCGCCACGCTTTAATATGTGGTAAATAAAAGCACGTAGCTGTACACTCATATTAAACATCAGTTATTTCAAATGTGTCCCCCCTGATGCCGTCTGACTCGAAGTTTTTGTTTATTCAAAGCAATACGAAAAAAAATTATGAATTAGTACGATGTTATGTCTTACAAGTTTTATGTTCTCGAAACAAAAAAAGTTCCATGCATTATCTTCGACCAAATAGATCTTGGTGTATTCTAAGAAGATAATGCATGCACTTTTGAAGTCCAGAAAAACTGTTGAACACACCCATGTTTTGGTTATGCGTCCACTAGCGGTTTTCCTACACCCGGAGCGAACATTATTTCTTAGAAAACTTCCACAGCGCACTATCTTCTATTTGATTTGTAAAAGTACCCCGCGGCTAGACTTGGAGTCCTTTGTATAACCAACAGTTATTTAATGAAGTAGAGCAAGTGGTACGACATAATGGGTTCTGGCCGCAATCATATATCGGCACTCTTCACAATCCTCCGAGCTGTAAACCATAAAGGCTGGTTTTCACTGGCGCATAACCATAAGCACATACACTATATGAAGTACAGTAACATTTGTTACCATTTGTTAAAAAACCAGCCTTTGAGTATCATCAGTGCGTCTCAGTTGTGCATGTTACGCTTGTTGCACTAATGGAACAAGCCTTGAAAGAATTATCCCTTAGAGCTTAGCTCTTGAAAAATATTCAG
>JAHPZR010017249.1:0-21433 GCA_019787425.1 Platygyra sinensis
GTGGAATGGTACCCTTATTTTCGTCAAATTTGGTGAAATTGTGGAAAAAAGTTTTTAGCGAGTCTTCATATCTTGAATCATTGCTGTTCACTATGAAAGATATTTTTTTGCACAAAGAATAAACCTTCACTACTTTTTTGATATGTTTCTAAGGTACAGTGCTTGGTTGCTATGGGCAACCATTTTGTTTACAGCTTGTTTATTGACGATAACGGCCGAAAATAAAAGAAACAACGCGCTTTTTCTCACTGATTTGGATTGGGACATTCTGTGGTAGCATACATGAACGGGGAAGCTTTTCTGCGAGAGCCTGGAACGGAAAGTTTTGTGTCGAGTCCTCCATTATTGTTATTAGCCGTTTATATCTCTCGCAGACGATCAGAAATTTGCTCTTTTTAGGAATTGCTTCGGTCAAAATCATTTTTATTTCGCGTAGTGCCAAAGCAACGTACTGCAAGACGTCCAAAACGAAGATTTTCGGGCAATCAGTTCTCAAAATCGAGCACAAAGACAACTGAGAGTGTGGTGAGCGAACAACCATGTGCTTCGACCGACGCTACCGGGATACCCGAAGATACAGATGATATTGCCTCATTGTCTTCTAAAAAGGCTGAAAAGCTCTTCCCAGAGTCTGCTGATGAGCAAAAGGGGAAAGAATCCAGGAAAGAAGGAGTTAAGGATTCCTCCATTACTGGATATAGGTTAGTGGATATGGAGATTCTTAGCAGTGTATTTTCGTCGCTACGGTGTACCGATTGTGGATCCTTCAGTTTGACACTAACCGAGAATCAATTCAAAAGAAGTGGTTGTGCCTCCTGTCTGCGGCTTTTTTGCGAAAACTGTGGCTGGAGAAGCGAGTTCCATTGGTTCGGTGGATTATGCGGAGTGCGGAGTGTGCGGAGTGCGGAGTGCGGAGTGTGGAAAATGAGGAGTGTGGAAAGTGCGGAGTGTGGAAAGTGCGGAGTGTGGAAAATGAGGAGTGTGGAAAATGCGGAGTGTGGAAAATGAGGAGTGCGGAAATTTTTTTCATTAATAATCTTTAAAGGGCATTGTCATGGTATTTGGCAAAACTAGAAGGTGATCTAGGTTTGTTATTAAAGACTATTTGAAGGTAATGAAACTGTTTCCTGTCGCCTGTCGCTACGGATGGCATGGACGGAAACGGATTGAAACTCGAAAAAATTGGCTAATTTTTTCGAGTTTTGATGCTACTTGTTCCAAAAATCCTCAAGGAATTTATTATGGTTAGCCCTCTCTGATAAAATTCATTTGATATCTTAGTCGTAGCTTTACAGAAGCATTTTGATTAAAACCCCAAAGTAGTGATTTTAGCAGAGAAGTGATATAAAATAGCAAACTCCTAGTGACACTGCTACTTTAATTCCTTTATATTCTCATCGAAAGGGTGTTTTATAATATCGTGACATATGCGTTTAAATTAACAAAATTCAATAGCATAGCATTATCCTTACATTTTCATGACTAAATAGAACAATATTTTTGGTAGCTTTAAAGAACACTAACGAATAGATAAATAAAAGATAGAAATCAATGCATCATTGTGAATTCACGATATTAACAATCAATCTGTAGTCTTTAAAAACTGGACGATTCCTTACATTTTCATGGCTAAATTGAAAAATATTTTTCGGTAGCTTTAAAGAACATTAACGAATGGATAAATAAGGGATAGAATTCAATGCGATGCAATGCATTATTGTGAATTTACGATATTAACAATCGATCTATAGTCTTAAAAAAGGGATACATCCTTACATTTTCATGGCTAAATCGAACAACAGTTTTTTATAGCTCTAAAGAACAGTAACGAATAGGTAAATGAAAGATTGACATTTTTACGTTTAGCATTATTATGAATTAACAATCGATCCATTCCGTTCAAAAACGGGATGCATCTTTAAATTTTCATGGCTACATCGAAAAATATTTTTGGCAGCTAAAAGTTCAAATCAGTGCACGTAACATTATTGTCAATTAACGATGTCAACGACGAGTCCGTGTTCTTTCAACATTTCCCTCTGGCCTTCATCAAGTGATTGATAGGTACTGATGTCGATTAGTACACGGCCGTCAAAAACAGGGTTTTTTTCGCCTAATATGTGCAGGGCTTGGATGGTAATAGGTATTAGTAGAATTCTACTAGTATACTAATGCAAATGCTGTAATCTGATTGGCTGAGCCATTGCACACTATCAGCCATTAGTGTGCAGTGGCTGGAACTCGTCTACGGAATGGCGACGTGTTTTCGTTTTACTAAATCTTTGGAGGAAAATTTTAATGAAAATGGATGATTAAAATCCTGAGAAGACTAAACGAAGGACATTTACGGTTTTTAACCTAAAAAAAGTTGAAATTATCGAAAAAAATGATGCGCACGCGTACACACTACAATGTTAAATGCCAATTCAATCCGAGCGATCTTTTAAGACGCAAAGTTTTATAATACGTCGAGAAATAATTGGAAACCGTTATTTGAAGTAAACTCTAGAAAGAATTCTACTAAAACAATTAGATTATTCGCTCTCGATTTCTATGAGGTGATAGTTGATTCGACCTTCGGCCTCATCAACTATCACCTCATAGAAATCTCAAGCTCATAATCTAATTGTTAATATTAGTAAAGTCCGTGCTGTACACTAACGTCCCCGTGTTGTTGTCCTTGCGTACCACACGCCGATCCACGTGCTTGACCACGATGTTGTGTGGTGGCTGACGAAATTTCTCTGCGAACATGTCACCGCATCCGTAGCACTTTTTAACATTTTTTAGCAAGGCCACGAGGTAATACGAATGCGGCGACAAACCTGAGTGCCATGTTCCTGCTGCTGCCAATGGTTGGAACGACGAAAATGGCCGATAAGGGGGTGCTGCTTGGGAAGGATCGTTTTGCAGGTGTGCTTGAAATGTTGAAGCGTATGGAAGAGGAAAACGTGCACCGTGTAAAGGAAAGCTTGGTGGATTATACAATGAGCCCAGCATTTGATGAGCTTTTAAGGATTTTTGCTTCTTTAGCAATGTTCCTCCACTGAGAATCTCCCTCTCCAAAAAATCGCTTGACGACAACAACTTTGCCACTAGGAATGTAATTTCCTTTCATGACTGACCCAAAACTTCCCTTGCCAATCTCGTCTTTATCCTTAGCATCACTCCAGGCAAAGTTGGGTAGGCCCTCAAAGTAACCTTTTGAGAGCGATTTAGTCCCAACAAGTGGTATTTTGAAAGCCATGATGACCTTCAATTATGGCAAAATTATGGCGATCTAGCGCTCTGGCTCGAGGACACCAATGAGGGCTTAAAAGCACGTGGAAATCAACTACAATGGCTTATTATTTAAACTGGAATCAACTGGAATAGCTTCCACTTGAACCGGAAATTACAACAATGTAACACAAATTTGAAATCACTACGGATGCGGTGACATGTTTAATAAAAAATTTCGTCAGCTATCACAGGTAAGTGACACCACACGGCGTGTGGTACGCGATACGCAGGGAGGTTAGTGTACAGCATATACTTTTTGTAAACTTTGTTAACATTATTCCGGTTGTTCTTCCACACTGTTTTTCCGCATGGGAATGGAAATTAAAATTAAAAATTTTCCACACTCCGCATTTTCCACACTCCGCATTTTCCACACTCCGCATTTTCCACACTCCGCATTTTCCACACTCCGCACTCCGCACTCCGCACACTCCGCACTCCGCATATCCACCGAACCAGTTCCATTCATCAAAGAAGCAGACGCAGAGCTTTGAGGTAAATAGACGTCTTGTTTATACAATGAGATCATCTTACATGATGCACTTCCCATGAGATCGCTGGGAAAAGGGCATGGTGGCGCCAAGAAATTTTGCACTCTAATGAACATGCCACCACCCTCGGCAGCAAAGCCGTGTACAAAGACCAAGAACATAATAAGAAGCGAAGAAAGGTACTGAGAGGGAAGAAAAAGAGAAAGGAAGACAAAAATCAAAGCAAAGAAGGAGTTACTTATGCTGCAGGACAGTTTTAGTGTTTTACTGCAGTTGACAGTTATAGTATTGCATGCGAAAATCATACCTAAACTTCAAGTCTCATTTTCCCAAATATTAGATTTTTACTGTAGGTACTTTGCCTCAACACTTCTCCTTGGAAAAGTATTTAACATAAGGCATTCATTTTTGCTGCAGACTTTAATCAATAGTGTTTCTGTGATATGAACCTAAATGCAATCATGACCTTTAATTTGTCATGCATAGTTTGGCCAATGTTGTTAATGGGTGTGGTCCAGAATTAATTACACTCATTTGCAGATTGTAAATTAAGAACAAAAAAAGTTGAACTAATTTGGTTTTAGGCTGCATTCATTATGTATCCTACAGGGGGGGGGGCAGAGGATTTTAGGGGGGGATCTCAAATTTTCAGAGCAAAAAAAGGGGGGATATGAAAATTGTTTAAATATCTCCGGGGGGATGCTTATTTTTTGTAAGATTCTGTCTATCTTTTCTTGGGAGGGGGGAGGGGGGAGGGGGGGTATTAATTTTTCGGCTGATTGCTTGGGGGGTTCTGAAAATTTGTATGGACCTTGGGGGGGGATATAAAAAAACGAGCCGCTGAAAAAAAAATCCTCTGCCCCCCCCTGTAGGATACATAATGAATGCAGCCTTAGGTTCAAATCACAGGTCTATGTATGATAAACGTTCTCTAAAAATTTTAGAATCAAAGGTTTTTTTTGCTAAGGAGATACAACTGTTGGCGTGGAGGCTATAAAACAAAGGTTTTTAGGGCGTGGCACGGTTGCCATGGCAACTAATTACGTCATTTTTAGTGTCAAACCATTTCTCTTGTTAAACTTAATAACATGACATTAAAGACAATTTGTTGAAACTTAATGAAAAATTTCTTTGTTTGAGGGTACCATTCCACCTTAATCAGGCCAGGGGAAATACTCGAATCAGTCGCACGCGTACGGAGTTTGTTTACACAGCGATGAACGAGCACGCGATTGCAAATGTTTACAGTCAAAACGCCTGAAGCGTTCCGCCTAAAAAGTGATTAATGCATTCATTAATCCAAAACTGTTTCGATTCTTGGCTTCAAATTTCGAAAACTCAACTGAATATTGTAATTATCCAACCGTAGTGTCCATTCGAATATTGAATGTTGATTGGACTAATGAACAATACATCAAACGACAGTTGGTCACGCGATGGAGGAGTCCTGGAACGAAGGCGCCATTTTGAGCTCTTTCGTCCACCATGGTGTTCGTTGAGTTCACGGATGGCAGAAAACTAAGTTGGCTCTGGTAGAAAAACTAGAAGCGTTCTTGGAAAGGACGTGTTCAGATGCCAGGAAAGAAATTCAGGCAGAGATTGGGGAACTGTTGCCGGCAACATTCCGTTCCGAAGTCCGGTAAGTCCTTTGGCACTTGTACAAGAGTCGATCAATGTCCTGGGAAAATGTGCTGTGCAAGTCAGTGTGCTAGTAGTAGAAAATCCTTCCGATGGCTACCCTGAAAACATTTTCCGTATTGGAACACTTTGTTATTGGGTCCAATGAACATTCGATATTCGAATGGACGTTACGGTTGGATGATTACAATATTCAGCTGAGTTTTCGAAATTTGAAGCCAAGAATCGAAACATCATTGTTTAGGCGGAACGCTTCAGGCGTTTTGACTGTAATCAGTCAGATTTGAGCTTCCTTCTTAGAATGTTGGTAAAAAATATAATTTTACAAATGAGCTTTTGCGCTCAAACATTACAAGTCAATGTGACATTATTCAGCACGAAGTTTCAAAGCTGATGTAAATAGTTTAGTCAGTCCGTGAGTCTACGGAAACTGGTGCCGTCACGCAACGGTGTCTTCAATCACACTGGCATGGATTTTTATCACTGAAATATCTTTCTGTACTAAAAACCCCGGTTGTTGATGAAAAAGGTTGGTTTTTAGAGGTTGAAAGTCAGCTAGGGAAATCATTTAAGGTATCTGTATAAACCACGGCGTTTATACGGCGTCCGAACGCGCTCGCATAATCTTTGATTACTACTAGTTTCAGTAGTTTAGGTATAGGATTTAACGTATTTCCGGCTGTTTGCGATCTCAGCAATGATAAGGTTTATCGTTTCCGCCAACACCACCTGATCTGAAGGTCACGTACGGGGCTCTCTCAAATCTACGGATCGTGTTCCGACCGGTTGGCAACTTGCATTTTGTAAATATTTGTTTATTCAAATATTCGTAATCCCGTGTGGTCCTGTTAGTAGCGATTGTTCGGTTGGTCCTCTGGGATCTTCGGCAAAAGGCAGGAGGGAAGCAACCGAGGCGAGAAGATTTCAGCTGAAATAACTAGCAAATATTTTGGTTGCAGACATCAGGTGAGTTTATCTAATATTCTTGTTCATTTCATTCTTTACATGTATACGTATTCTGCGCAAAAGAACTCTCTGAATGTCAAACGTTCGCGTTGATGTGGTTTTCTTGTCGTTTGCCATGTATGTGTCAGGGCCATTAGACCCGCTGGTTTTGTGCAAGGAAACTACATTTCTCCTTGTCTTGTGCTTTCAGTTATCCTTTTTTACAAGAGCGCAGCTTTCGAATTAGTTTCTTGGCTAAACAAGAGCATAGCTTTTCTTGCCGGGCCGGTCCCTACGAATAATCCATCGATTGAGCGAGTGCTTCTCGTAAATATGGGTTTGTTATATCTCTGTACTTTAATTATTTTGCCACAGTAGCTAGTAATAGGACTCTTCGCGCAATCAACTCTAGAACGAAGCGACTACAGAAGATTGCAAAAGGACACACAGTAAACAGATTTTCCTGGCCTTTCAATCCTGGATCGAAAATTACGAAACCAAACACGCATGGAAGTTATTATCAGGGAGGAAATAACGAAAGGCTTTGTGGTGTCTGTATTACCTGAGAGATGAAATCATTATTCCTGTCTCTGGGGGAAACACGCTAGCAATTATTATTTGGATATTTAATATTTGACCTTCGTTTTGAAAACGTCTATCTCCCTGGCGGAAAAGCTTGGTACGCGTTTATAATTAAGCGGCAGTATTTTTGCTCGTAAGAATCATGACACAAAGAAGTTTTCACTGGACCATCTGGACCAAGGTAATATAATGCGACAGAAAAATTCAGGAAGAAGCAGTGAGAGTTCACTGAAATTATGAATTTTACGGCAAGCAGATGAGCAAAATCAATATTGTTGTCCTTGGAAACAAGCTTATGTAAACCTCATTCAACACACTTGTGACAATTCTTTGATGTCTTTTTGCTTTGCCGCTGCATAACTTAAAAAGCTTTTTTACGTTGACGTTCGTTTTTAATACAAAAGAGCTCCTGAGTCGACTTTCATGTCATAACTTTAATGAAAAAGAACGTTTGATTAACTGACCTGCGTTCTTGAAGGTGTACTAAATTGTCGAATCATTTGAGGGAGCGATTACATTTACACACACCCTCGAGCACCCCGAAATGTCAAGAAAATTTAAATTTGAAGATATTTTTTTGTGTCGGCCCAGGGGTACTTTTAAAAGTTTCGGTAAAGTGAGAATTTTCTGGCCAACGGGGACTGCTCGTAGGCTTTTGTAAAGGTATACTTCACGGCATGATATATGCGTGGGCGATACCACTTGCAATAAAACTTCGGTGTATTTATTTAGCCTTGATTTCCAATCAAGTTTTTCGCACTAGCTGGTTGAAATTGAAAATAAATGCAACAAACAATATGAGCCTCGATAGGCGAGGTACTTTAAATACTATAAATAGAAATGGGGTGACAGGCTATGAAGTATTTGGTGGAGCTTTTGCCGTACGTAACGCTATGCTCTGAGTGTAGCGCCGCATTACAGAGAGAGGAAAATTTGATACTGATTAGACATTTGGAACGTTTCCTCAACAGCTGACCTTTGGATTGTTGCTTTACCAAGTTGGATAGAACCAAGGTTCACCCTACAGCGGTGGCTTCGAATTCCGCAATGGCGCCGGACAACAGCGAGACAAAAAGGTGCACCGCGTTTCCGTGAATTTCTTTATTAAATTCTTTTGAATTTTACCATTAAAAAGAAGCTACTTTTTAAAACATTTAGCTGTAAAAAATTGCGAAAATCTTTTCTTAAAAACATTTGAGAAATTTTTAAGAATCGGTTTACGTTTATAATAGTTAAAAATATACGACGTTTGGACGATCTCGGGCGTCATTATCCTGAAGTGAAAGAAACAGTATAGGCATCGGGTCTCTTGAACGCAGCCTGCAGAACCACTCAAAGCGCGCGAGTTGTTGTGTCTCGCCCAGTCCTCGTCGCTGGTCTTTGGGCGCTATTTGTCGCGGCTTTGCCCCGCTTTCCCTCAAATTGCTTTAAAAAAAAACCGCCAAGCTAACGCAGGCTACTTTGAACGAGAAGTCAAACTTTCCCTGTGGGCGTCACTTTACAGCCAATTTTTGCCAGCAAAAATTGGAATCAAGATCTTATATTAAGCCGAATATTGTAAGTCAGCCAAATGCGTTGTTTTATAATATTTGCATGTGATCTGTGTGATGCAGATTATGTCGGTTATACAACCCGCCACCCTTCGCAACACATTGCGAAACATAAGCATTACGTCTATCGTGTAAACACCTTTTAGAAGCGTGATGACAAAATCGTCTTAATGAGGGCCAATTTTTGTGTTCTCAAGAAGGCCACGGGAAATTTGACTGCCTCGTTTACGAAATGCTGTTGATCAAAAGAACAGCGGCCTAGCCTTAACACTTCAGAGTGACTCCATCAGTGCTAAACTCTTTTGTTTAGCTTGTAGCTTGTTTTCAATGAACTATTGTTGTTTCCTATATTCATAGAATATCCATACTGTTTTTTTTCAATTGATAATGACGTCCGAGAACGTGGAAACGTCGTGTAACTATTTTTAAACCTTTGTCTTTTTTAAGTTTCCTCAAATTTTTATAGCTGAATCAAACGACAACAACCGACGTTCAGGTAGCTAAAAAGATTGTCGTTAGAAAAAGAACTAAAACTGAACTACAAAAACTATTAATCATCATTGAATGCGTTCTTGAGAAATGTGTCGCCCACATTGAGCAGTCTGAGATTTCAAAAGACTGGCTAAAAAAGATGAGGCAGAATTTACTTGTAGCCTCCCACGCAGACGTTTCTTAGGCTTGTCACGCGTCGGAACGCGTGACAAGCCTAAGAACGTCTGCGTAGGAGGCTAATTTACTTGGGGTACCCTAGAGACCATGATCTAAGAGAACACATCTTCGTGCATGGGCCTCTTCCGACGATAATATCTGCGACTATACTGCTTGGGATGTTTTAAGAAAGATACCGGTTCGCGCTCGTCCAATTTTTAAAATTACTCGCGAAATTACTCCCTGAATTGTACTCCACTCTGTCTAATTACTATTACAAAGATGTTTAGGTGCTGCTTTTTACTAACCAACTTACATCGATATCAACTCATAAATCTACTTTTCTCTTTTAGGTTGTTGCTCGTGAACACCGCTACCATCCATTTCTCTGTGGTCGTCGTTCTGTAGCTGGTTTGTGCGTCTTCTGGAACAATTTTTTGGCCGCTTTGGCGAAGGAATTGCAAAACACCCGCTTTTTACAATCCCAGTTTGTCTGGTGTTTGTCAGTTATTTGCTCCGTGGGCTTTGTTTGGCTTCAAGTCGAGAACAGAACAGAAAAACTGTTATTCCTCCAGGATAGTCAAGCCCATTAAGGATCTTGACGCCGCGGAGAAGTATTTTAGACTCAAAGTTCGCGAGGAATCATACTTCTAGTGGCGTCTACGGATTCCAAAAACGTTCTTCACTGCGAATGCTTAATACAGGCTTTAGAAGCACATGACGCCGTTGTGAAGGTTGAAATCTTATTCAGAAGTTTTGCCCCACTTTGTCCGGGGAGACCGCAAAAAATCTCCGAGGATTGCATGATGATAAACCCATTAGAGCTTTTCAAATTTGAGAAGAGTAACCTGAACATTTCAGATTCACAGATTCGAGATAAATTCAACAGCGAGTACATGAATTCGAGTTTGGTCATGCGCAATGGTCGTCCTTTCAGGTACAACTTCAATCGTATGTTTGGTGACGTAACAAAAAAAACGGTGGCATTACTGGCGCTAAAGCCTTGCAAATGATTTTATATAGTCCGTGATCCGAGCGAGGAAGAGGAGAACCAAGAAGTTCTTAAATGGGGAGAAAACATTCATAGAAAAAGTCGCATCATTGGTGGACAAACTGTCTTGCTTTGAAGTTTACTACTCCAGTGAGCGGAGCTTAGATGACGCTATTTCTGAGAGCAGTGGTTCTGAACATCACGCTGGTGTCAATCACTTTTACTCTGATGATCACCTTTTGCCTGCGTGATGCTGGGAAAGTTCCTGAATCCACTGACTGGACACTCCTTGCTCGCGAAACGCAGGCGTCTTCGCAGTGGCTCTTGGGATATTGGCGGGGTTCGGTTTAGCAATGTGGTGCCCGAGTCCCTTTTTTGTGAGCATGGTTGGAGTACTGCCGGTTCCTGATCCTCGGAATCGGAATCGACGACATGTTTATTTTGGTGGACGAGCTTGACCGTCAGCAAACTAGCTTGTCAGTTGTCGACACCATTAAAGAGGGTCATGGCCCGTTCAGGTGCCACCATTACCATGACAACCGTGACAGATTTGGTGGCATTTGCAGTCAGCACCTCTACATCTTTGTAATAGTAATTAGACAGAGTGGAGTACAATTCAGGGAGTAATTTCGCGAGTAATTTTAAAAATTGGACGAGCGCGAACCGGTATCTTTCTTAAAATATCCCAGCAGTATAGTCGCAGATATTATGGTCGGAAGAGGCCCATGCATGAAGATGTGTTCTCTTAGATCATGGTCTCTGGGTACCCCAAGTAAATTAGCCTCCTACGCAGACGTTCTTAGGCTTGTCACGCGTTCCGACGCGTGACAAGCCTAAGAACGTCTGCGTGGGAGGCTACAAGTAAATCTGCCTCATCTTTTTTAGCCAGTCTTTTGAAATCTCAGACTGCTCAATGTGGGCGACACATTTCTCAAGACGCATTCAATGATGATTAATAGTTTTTGTAGTTCAGTTTTAGTTCTTTTTCTAACGACAATCTTTTTAGCTACCTGAAGCGGTTGTTGCGTTTGATTCAGCTATAAAAATTTGAGAAACTTAAAAAAGAAAAAGGTTAAAAATAGTTACACGACGTTTCCACGTTCTCGGACGTCATTATCAATTGAAAAAAACAGTATGGATATTCTATGAATATAGGAAAAACAATAGTTCATTGAAAAAAAGCTACAAGCTAAACAAGAGTTTAGCACTGATGGAGTCACTCTGAAGTGTTAAGGCTAGGCCTCTGTTCTTTGATCAACAGCATTTCGTAAACGAGGCAAGTCAAATTTCCCGTGGCGCTTCTTGAGAACACAAAATTGGCCCTCATTAAGAAGATTTTGTCATCGCACGCTTCTAAAAGGTGTTTACCGATAGACGAATGCTTATGTTTCGCAATGTGTTGACGAAGGTGGCGGGTTGTATAACCGACATAATCTGCATCACACAGATCACATGCAAATTTATAAACAACGCATTTGCTGACTTACAATATTCGGCTTAATATAAGATCTTGATCCAATTTTTGCTGGCAAAAATTGGCTGTAAAGTGACGCACAGGGAAATTTGACTTCCTCGTTCAAAGTAGCCTGCGTAGCTTGGCGGTTTTTTTTTAAAGCAATTTGAGGGAAAGCGGGGAAAGCCGCGACAAATAGCGCCAAAGCCGCGACGAGACTGGGAGAGACACAAACTCGCCGCTTTGAGTGTTCGCAGGCTACGTTCAAAGAACCGAGGCCTATACTGTTTCTTTCACTTCAGGATAATGACGCCCGAGATCGTCCAAACGTCGTATATTTTTAACTATTATAAACGTAAACCGATTCTTAAAAATTTCTCAAATGTTTTTAAGAAAAGATTTTCGCAATTTTTTACAGCTAAATGTTTTAAAAAGTAGCTTCTTTTTAATGGTAAAATTCAAAAGAATTTAATAAAGAAATTCACGGAAACGCGGTGCACCTTTTTGTCTCGCTGTTGTCCGGCGCCATTGCGGAATTCGAAGCCACCGCTGTAGGGTGAACCTTGGTTCTATCCAACTTGGTAAAGCAACAATCCAAAGGTCAGCTGTTGAGGAAACGTTCCAAATGTCTAATCAGTATCAAATTTTCCTCTCTCTGTAATGCGGCGCTACACTCAGAGCATAGCGTTACGTACGGCAAAAGCTCCACCAAATACTTCATAGCCTGTCACCCCATTTCTATTTATAGTATTTAAAGTACCTCGCCTATCGAGGCTCATATTGTTTGTTGCATTTATTTTCAATTTCAACCAGCTAGTGCGAAAAACTTGATTGGAAATCAAGGCTAAATAAATACACCGAAGTTTTATTGCAAGTGGTATCGCCCACGCATATATCATGCCGTGAAGTATACCTTTACAAAAGCCTACGAGCAGTCCCCGTTGGCCAGAAAATTCTCACTTTACCGAAACTTTTAAAAGTACCCCTGGGCCGACACAAAAAAATATCTTCAAATTTAAATTTTCTTGACATTTCGGGGTGCTCGAGGGTGTGTGTAAATGTAATCGCTCCCTCAAATGATTCGACAATTTAGTACACCTTCAAGAACGCAGGTCAGTTAATCAAACGTTCTTTTTCATTAAAGTTATGACATGAAAGTCGACTCAGGAGCTCTTTTGTATTAAAAACGAACGTCAACGTAAAAAAGCTTTTTAAGTTATGCAGCGGCAAAGCAAAAAGACATCAAAGAATTGTCACAAGTGTGTTGAATGAGGTTTACATAAGCTTGTTTCCCGGGACAACAATATTGATTTTGCTCATCTGCTTGCCGTAAAATTCATAATTTCAGTGAACTCTCACTGCTTCTTCCTGAATTTTTCTGTCGCATTATATTACCTTGGTCCAGATGGTCCAGTGAAAACTTCTTTGTGTCATGATTCTTACGAGCAAAAATACTGCCGCTTAATTATAAACGCGTATCAAGCTTTTCCGCCAGGGAGATAGACGTTTTCAAAACGAAGGTCAAATATTAAATATCCAAATAATAATTGCTAGCGTGTTTCCCCCAGAGACAGGAATAATGATTTCATCTCCCAGGTAGTACAGACACCACAAAGCCTTTCGTTATTTCCTCCCTGATAATAACTTCCATGCGTGTTTGGTTTCGTAATTTTCGATCCAGGATTGAAAGGCCAGGAAAATCTGTTTACTGTGTGTCCTTTTGCAATCTTCTGTAGTCGCTTCGTTCTAGAGTTGATTGCACGATGAGTCCTATTACTAGCTACTGTGGCAAAATAATTAAAGTACAGAGATATAACAAACCCATATTTACGAGAAGCACTAGCTCAATCGATGGATTATTCGTAGGGACCGGCCCGGCAAGAAAAGCTACGCTCTTGTTTAGCCAAGAAACTAATTCGAAAGCTGCGCTCTTGTAAAAAAGGATAACTGAAAGTACAAGACAAGGAGAAATGTAGTTTCCTTGCACAAAACCAGCGGGTCTAATGGCCCTGACACATACATGGCAAACGACAAGAAAACCACATGAACGCGAACGTTTGACATTCAGAGAGTTCTTTTGCGCAGAATACGTATACATGTAAAGAATGAAATGAACAAGAATATTAGATAAACTCACCTGATGTCGGCAACCAAAATATTTGTTAGTTATTTCAACTGAAATCTTCTCGCCTCAGTTGCTTCCCTCCTGTCTTTTGCCGAAGATCCCAGAGGACCAACCGAACAATCGCTACTAACAGGACCACACAGGATTACGAATATTTGAATAAACAAATATTTACAAAATGCAAGTTGCCAGCCGGTCGGAACACGATCCGTAGATTTGAGAGAGCCCCCCAGATCAGGTGGTGTTGGCGGAAACGATAAACCTTATCATTGCTGAGATCGCAAACAGCCGGAAATACGTTAAAAATCCTATACCTAAAACAGTAATCAAAGATTATGAGAGCGCGTTCGGCGCCGTATAAAGGCCGTGGTTTATACAGATACCTTAAATGATTTCCCTAGCTGACTTTCAACCTCTAAAAACCAACCTTTTTCATCAACAACCGGGGTTTTTATACAGAAAGATATTTCAGTGATAAAAATCCATGCCAGTGTGATTGAAGACACCGTTGCGTGACGGCACCAGTTTCCGTAGACTCACGGACTACAAACTATTTACATCAGCTTTGAAACTTCGTGCTGAATAATGTCACATTGACTTGTAATGTTTGAGCGCAAAAGCTCATTTGTAAAATTGTATTTTTTACGAACATTCTAAGAAGGAAGCTCAAATCTGACTGATTACAGTCAAAACGCCTGAAGCGTTCCGCCTAAACAATGATGTTTCGATTCTTGGCTTCAAATTTCGAAAACTCAGCTGAATATTGTAATCATCCAACCGTAACGTCCATTCGAATATCGAATGTTCATTGGACCCAATAACAAAGTGTTCCAAATACGGAAAATGTTTTCAGGGTAGCCATCGGAAGGATTTTCTACTACTAGCACACTGACTTGCACAGCACATTTTCCCAGGACATTGATCGACTCTTGTACAAGTGCCAAAGGACTTACCGGACTTCGGAACGGAATGTTGCCGGCAACAGTTCCCCAATCTCTGCCTGAATTTCTTTCCTGGCATCTGAACACGTCCTTTCCAAGAACGCTTCTAGTTTTTCTACCAGAGCCAACTTAGTTTTCTGCCATCCGTGAACTCAACGAACACCATGGTGGACGAAAGAGCTCAAAATGGCGCCTTCGTTCCAGGACTCCTCCATCGCGTGACCAACTGTCGTTTGATGTATTGTTCATTAGTCCAATCAACATTCAATATTCGAATGGACACTACGGTTGGATAATTACAATATTCAGTTGAGTTTTCGAAATTTGAAGCCAAGAATCGAAACAGTTTTGGATTAATGAATGCATTAATCACTTTTTAGGCGGAACGCTTCAGGCGTTTTGACTGTAAACATTTGCAATCGCGTGCTCGTTCATCGCTGTGTAAACAAACTCCGTACGCGTGCGACTGATTCGAGTATTTCCCCTGGCCTGATTAAGGTGGAATGGTACCCTCAAACAAAGAAATTTTTCATTAAGTTTCAACAAATTGTCTTTAATGTCATGTTATTAAGTTTAACAAGAGAAATGGTTTGACACTAAAAATGACGTAATTAGTTGCCATGGCAACCGTGCCACGCCCTAAAAACCTTTGTTTTATAGCCTCCACGCCAACAGTTGTATCTCCTTAGCAAAAAAACCTTTGATTCTAAAATTTTTAGAGAACGTTTATCATACATAGACCTGTGATTTGAACCTAAGGCTGCATTCATTATGTATCCTACAGGGGGGGGGCAGAGGATTTTTTTTTCAGCGGCTCGTTTTTTTATATCCCCCCCCAAGGTCCATACAAATTTTCAGAACCCCCCAAGCAATCAGCCGAAAAATTAATACCCCCCCTCCCCCCTCCCCCCTCCCAAGAAAAGATAGACAGAATCTTACAAAAAATAAGCATCCCCCCGGAGATATTTAAACAATTTTCATATCCCCCCTTTTTTTGCTCTGAAAATTTGAGATCCCCCCCTAAAATCCTCTGCCCCCCCCCCCCTGTAGGATACATAATGAATGCAGCCTAAAACCAAATTAGTTCAACTTTTTTTGTTCTTAATTTACAATCTGCAAATGAGTGTAATTAATTCTGGACCACACCCATTAACAACATTGGCCAAACTATGCATGACAAATTAAAGGTCATGATTGCATTTAGGTTCATATCACAGAAACACTATTGATTAAAGTCTGCAGCAAAAATGAATGCCTTATGTTAAATACTTTTCCAAGGAGAAGTGTTGAGGCAAAGTACCTACAGTAAAAATCTAATATTTGGGAAAATGAGACTTGAAGTTTAGGTATGATTTTCGCATGCAATACTATAACTGTCAACTGCAGTAAAACACTAAAACTGTCCTGCAGCATAAGTAACTCCTTCTTTGCTTTGATTTTTGTCTTCCTTTCTCTTTTTCTTCCCTCTCAGTACCTTTCTTCGCTTCTTATTATGTTCTTGGTCTTTGTACACGGCTTTGCTGCCGAGGGTGGTGGCATGTTCATTAGAGTGCAAAATTTCTTGGCGCCACCATGCCCTTTTCCCAGCGATCTCATGGGAAGTGCATCATGTAAGATGATCTCATTGTATAAACAAGACGTCTATTTACCTCAAAGCTCTGCGTCTGCTTCTTTGATGAATGGAACTGGTTCGGTGGATATGCGGAGTGCGGAGTGTGCGGAGTGCGGAGTGCGGAGTGTGGAAAATGCGGAGTGTGGAAAATGCGGAGTGTGGAAAATGCGGAGTGTGGAAAATGCGGAGTGTGGAAAATTTTTAATTTTAATTTCCATTCCCATGCGGAAAAACAGTGTGGAAGAACAACCGGAATAATGTTAACAAAGTTTACAAAAAGTATATGCTGTACACTAACCTCCCTGCGTATCGCGTACCACACGCCGTGTGGTGTCACTTACCTGTGATAGCTGACGAAATTTTTTATTAAACATGTCACCGCATCCGTAGTGATTTCAAATTTGTGTTACATTGTTGTAATTTCCGGTTCAAGTGGAAGCTATTCCAGTTGATTCCAGTTTAAATAATAAGCCATTGTAGTTGATTTCCACGTGCTTTTAAGCCCTCATTGGTGTCCTCGAGCCAGAGCGCTAGATCGCCATAATTTTGCCATAATTGAAGGTCATCATGGCTTTCAAAATACCACTTGTTGGGACTAAATCGCTCTCAAAAGGTTACTTTGAGGGCCTACCCAACTTTGCCTGGAGTGATGCTAAGGATAAAGACGAGATTGGCAAGGGAAGTTTTGGGTCAGTCATGAAAGGAAATTACATTCCTAGTGGCAAAGTTGTTGTCGTCAAGCGATTTTTTGGAGAGGGAGATTCTCAGTGGAGGAACATTGCTAAAGAAGCAAAAATCCTTAAAAGCTCATCAAATGCTGGGCTCATTGTATAATCCACCAAGCTTTCCTTTACACGGTGCACGTTTTCCTCTTCCATACGCTTCAACATTTCAAGCACACCTGCAAAACGATCCTTCCCAAGCAGCACCCCCTTATCGGCCATTTTCGTCGTTCCAACCATTGGCAGCAGCAGGAACATGGCACTCAGGTTTGTCGCCGCATTCGTATTACCTCGTGGCCTTGCTAAAAAATGTTAAAAAGTGCTACGGATGCGGTGACATGTTCGCAGAGAAATTTCGTCAGCCACCACACAACATCGTGGTCAAGCACGTGGATCGGCGTGTGGTACGCAAGGACAACAACACGGGGACGTTAGTGTACAGCACGGACTTTACTAATATTAACAATTAGATTATGAGCTTGAGATTTCTATGAGGTGATAGTTGATGAGGCCGAAGGTCGAATCAACTATCACCTCATAGAAATCGAGAGCGAATAATCTAATTGTTTTAGTAGAATTCTTTCTAGAGTTTACTTCAAATAACGGTTTCCAATTATTTCTCGACGTATTATAAAACTTTGCGTCTTAAAAGATCGCTCGGATTGAATTGGCATTTAACATTGTAGTGTGTACGCGTGCGCATCATTTTTTTCGATAATTTCAACTTTTTTTAGGTTAAAAACCGTAAATGTCCTTCGTTTAGTCTTCTCAGGATTTTAATCATCCATTTTCATTAAAATTTTCCTCCAAAGATTTAGTAAAACGAAAACACGTCGCCATTCCGTAGACGAGTTCCAGCCACTGCACACTAATGGCTGATAGTGTGCAATGGCTCAGCCAATCAGATTACAGCATTTGCATTAGTATACTAGTAGAATTCTACTAATACCTATTACCATCCAAGCCCTGCACATATTAGGCGAAAAAAACCCTGTTTTTGACGGCCGTGTACTAATCGACATCAGTACCTATCAATCACTTGATGAAGGCCAGAGGGAAATGTTGAAAGAACACGGACTCGTCGTTGACATCGTTAATTGACAATAATGTTACGTGCACTGATTTGAACTTTTAGCTGCCAAAAATATTTTTCGATGTAGCCATGAAAATTTAAAGATGCATCCCGTTTTTGAACGGAATGGATCGATTGTTAATTCATAATAATGCTAAACGTAAAAATGTCAATCTTTCATTTACCTATTCGTTACTGTTCTTTAGAGCTATAAAAAACTGTTGTTCGATTTAGCCATGAAAATGTAAGGATGTATCCCTTTTTTAAGACTATAGATCGATTGTTAATATCGTAAATTCACAATAATGCATTGCATCGCATTGAATTCTATCCCTTATTTATCCATTCGTTAATGTTCTTTAAAGCTACCGAAAAATATTTTTCAATTTAGCCATGAAAATGTAAGGAATCGTCCAGTTTTTAAAGACTACAGATTGATTGTTAATATCGTGAATTCACAATGATGCATTGATTTCTATCTTTTATTTATCTATTCGTTAGTGTTCTTTAAAGCTACCAAAAATATTGTTCTATTTAGTCATGAAAATGTAAGGATAATGCTATGCTATTGAATTTTGTTAATTTAAACGCATATGTCACGATATTATAAAACACCCTTTCGATGAGAATATAAAGGAATTAAAGTAGCAGTGTCACTAGGAGTTTGCTATTTTATATCACTTCTCTGCTAAAATCACTACTTTGGGGTTTTAATCAAAATGCTTCTGTAAAGCTACGACTAAGATATCAAATGAATTTTATCAGAGAGGGCTAACCATAATAAATTCCTTGAGGATTTTTGGAACAAGTAGCATCAAAACTCGAAAAAATTAGCCAATTTTTTCGAGTTTCAATCCGTTTCCGTCCATGCCATCCGTAGCGACAGGCGACAGGAAACAGTTTCATTACCTTCAAATAGTCTTTAATAACAAACCTAGATCACCTTCTAGTTTTGCCAAATACCATGACAATGCCCTTTAAAGATTATTAATGAAAAAAATTTCCGCACTCCTCATTTTCCACACTCCGCATTTTCCACACTCCTCATTTTCCACACTCCGCACTTTCCACACTCCGCACTTTCCACACTCCTCATTTTCCACACTCCGCACTCCGCACTCCGCACACTCCGCACTCCGCATAATCCACCGAACCAATGGAACTCGCTTCTCCAGCCACAGTTTTCGCAAAAAAGCCGCAGACAGGAGGCACAACCACTTCTTTTGAATTGATTCTCGGTTAGTGTCAAACTGAAGGATCCACAATCGGTACACCGTAGCGACGAAAATACACTGCTAAGAATCTCCATATCCACTAACCTATATCCAGTAATGGAGGAATCCTTAACTCCTTCTTTCCTGGATTCTTTCCCCTTTTGCTCATCAGCAGACTCTGGGAAGAGCTTTTCAGCCTTTTTAGAAGACAATGAGGCAATATCATCTGTATCTTCGGGTATCCCGGTAGCGTCGGTCGAAGCACATGGTTGTTCGCTCACCACACTCTCAGTTGTCTTTGTGCTCGATTTTGAGAACTGATTGCCCGAAAATCTTCGTTTTGGACGTCTTGCAGTACGTTGCTTTGGCACTACGCGAAATAAAAATGATTTTGACCGAAGCAATTCCTAAAAAGAGCAAATTTCTGATCGTCTGCGAGAGATATAAACGGCTAATAACAATAATGGAGGACTCGACACAAAACTTTCCGTTCCAGGCTCTCGCAGAAAAGCTTCCCCGTTCATGTATGCTACCACAGAATGTCCCAATCCAAATCAGTGAGAAAAAGCGCGTTGTTTCTTTTATTTTCGGCCGTTATCGTCAATAAACAAGCTGTAAACAAAATGGTTGCCCATAGCAACCAAGCACTGTACCTTAGAAACATATCAAAAAAGTAGTGAAGGTTTATTCTTTGTGCAAAAAAATATCTTTCATAGTGAACAGCAATGATTCAAGATATGAAAACTCGCTAAAAACTTTTTTCCACAATTTCACCAAATTTGACGAAAATAAGGGTACCATTCCACCTTAACAAAATACACAGTATTTACATTTCCGTTCCCTGGTTCAGGTTCACTCTTATGGATCTTTCCTTCAGAGTACATCTAAATATACGCAGATCAGACATTCTTTGGGCTCGTCACGCAATCTTTCTCCCCCACGAGAGTCAAGAGATCGCGTGACGAATCCAAAGAATGTTTGCGTAGGAGGCTAGCAATGCGTCTGCTTTCCCAGGAAGTACAATATTACTTTCAATGACGCGATTTGAAAGAGGAAAGATGTCAACGAAACCAAAGGGGAATTAAGAGATGAAAAGTTATTTTCATTTACTAAGCACAAACAGGAGCCCATGGGCTCCTGGCACAAGGTAAATATTAACAAATACAAACAGAAGCATTACGAAACTTAGCCTGTGTACAGTCGCCCCTTTCCAAGACAAAAAAAAAACAATCGGAGAGACACAGGCTAACGAAATGGATAAAAGTACCTTTATCACTTCTAGAGAGTTCGATCAGGGGTTCGATGGCTTACAACTCTTGTGATGCTATGCTTGTTTTGTTTAATCAATCGCGTTGGGCGTTGTACCACGAATAATGAAATGAGATAAAAGTCGCGATAAAAAAGAGAAAACTCACAAGTGATATCATAAATGTCTTAAAAGTTCACTCGGAACGAGAATCTCTTGAGAAGTTTTCCTGTTGAAGATTCCCCCCCCCCCCCCCCCCCCCGGTTGACTGAACTGTCTGCCAATTCAAATAAAACGTCAGCAGTGGAAATTAGGGTTAATAAGCACTTAATGACTGGGCCCGCGGGAAACAGTGAGTTTTGTTTTCCCTCGACCTCAGTGTTTCCCTCGGCGAAGTGTTTTAAGTGTTTTGTTATACCTCCCAACTCAAAACTAAAAAAGCTGCGAAGAAATCATCAGAAATCGTTTGCTTTGGCCGGCTGGCTTATAAATTTACCGCGGTTTCAAGGAGCACGACCTGATCACGTGCGAGTCGAAAGTTCATGTTGTTGTTTCCCTAGGGAGTTGGTGAGTTTTGTTCGCCCTAGGGAGTAAGTGAGTTTTTATGTTCCTGGTTTTGACTCACGAGACTTGACGCGTTCTCCTTCAAACGGAAAACGTCTTTGAGTTGCGAGGTATAACAATAAGCACTTAATGACGGGCCCCGAGACCCTGAATGTTCCCCGAGGAGAAGCCGAGGGGGACATTGAAGTCAAGGGAAACATAAATCATCGTTCCCCGCGGGACGAGTCAGTAAGTGTTTTGTTGTACCTCCAAACTCAGAAATAAAAAAAATGAGAAGAAATTGTTTGCTTGACGCCACAAATTTGCGGCAGTTTTAAGAAGCAAGACCTGCTCACGTGCGAGTCGAAAGTTCAATTT
>JAHPZR010017253.1:0-15182 GCA_019787425.1 Platygyra sinensis
GTCATTCCAGCTTACTTGTACTCCTTGCGTCAACTTCCATTCGGCACTGATGCATAATTATTGCTTAATCACCTATCGGAATACCACACACAAAGCCGCCATTATGAAAATGCCGGTAACTGTAACGTTTTGTGACAACTCGTGATAGATTTTTAATCTACCAAAGAAAGTGTTTCCTGTTTGCACAAAACACTACATGTATACAATCATTTAAAGCGATCAATCAGCTGAAATACCGAATTTATAATGAAAGCCGATCGCGGTCTCATTAACACCATAATATTGAGTTCTTTAAAACATAAAGTTATATATTTTCGGTTGGTTCATGTAAAATAGAAAAAGTAGAATTAAGGTGGTCGAACACAGTTTTGGCGCGCGCTCTTGCTAACGCGATTCAGCGCGCGCACAAGTATTGCATAAAAACAAGCATCGGCATAAATAGAGCGAACATTTTATTTGCTCAATGTCTGCGCTATCTGTACTTTTTTTTTTCTTCACAAATGAACACAATGTATTGAATTGATGGTTTTACTCTTTTATTACAAAGGTATGTTAGAAAGGTAACGATGCAAAGAACTCAGCTCTGCTATTTCTTTGTTGCTAAAAGAACCCAGTTAAATGCAGCGCATGCGTAGTAAGTCGAAAAAAAGTGCGATTGAGTGAAAAATTGACTTCTCGGAGGCGCTTATTTCTCGAGAACCACTCATTAGAATTTCACGGAATTTGGCACGAAAATACTTTAGGAAATAAGTAACTGGAGGATTGAAAAAAAATTGAACTTTAACAAAGGAAATTCAAGATATGCCAGTGAACCTTCAAAGAGGGATAATTAAAGATCTGTTTGTTAAATTATTCTTAAAATAGCGCTAACTTGCGAGTATCGTTACAAGCTTGTTGCATGCAAATTATAAAGAAAATCTAATGACTAGATTTTTCTGCAAATAAACAAAAGCGATTTTAAACACCTGTTTATATTTGATCATGTTGCCATGGCAACGGTACATACGTCAGCTTAATTATCAAAAAGTTGAAGTTTGTGTTGTTAACTTGCTTGCTGCCATTTTTGGTGACCAAAGGATCAAGGGTTTTAGAGAAAAATGTAAATGAAACAGAGGTATCAAAAACTGTGTTCAGCCACCTTAAAGTCGTACGAAAATTGCAAAATTGCAAGTTCCTTATTTTTGACTTTCTCATTATCCTGTGACTGCCGGACCGTGTAAGCTGTCATTTAAACACCGTGATGATTGCCAGCGCTACTGTATCTCCAAGTGGAAATTCATTTGCCTTGGTGCTCTTTTTAACTCGTACAGCTTTAAGTCTCTTTGTCACAATCGTAAGCCTCACTGGTACATTATTCCAGGTCTGAAAAACGGGTATGAATTTTAGAGGTCAGGTCTGAAAACGGGTTGGAAAATGGCCATGTTTAGGTCTGAAAATAGGTCGGGATTTGAAGCCCGGCGGCACATCCCCACCAAGGAATTCCGAGGAGTAACCCCCCCCCCCCCCCCCCCCCCCAGGGCAGGAAACAGGTTTCCAGTACATTCAAATAGTCTTTAGTAACAAAACTGGATCATTAGTTTTGAATTCAATTGATCCGAAGACACCTTCCGGCTTTTTATAAACTTGCCAAGTAGCATGACAATGCCCCTTTTAAAGTTGAAATTAAGGGTGTTTTTAGCAGGTCATAGTTGTTGCTATGGAACATATAGTGTAATGGAAATAATACCAACATGACAGTGTTCACCAGTGATTGGGCATGATTGTACATCAATTGATAAAGAGTGGTTATAATGACCCACCAAAATCTACGTCTTGGAAAGTGCTGGAAAACTGTTTTGAGCCACCTTAAATGTTTATAATAATGGATTGTAAAGTGACTCGTATAAGTGCTCAATGGGTTTACCAGAACTTTGAATAGACACTTAGACTTGAACTAGGTCATGTTTTTGATCTAGTTCAAGTCTACACTAATAGAATATTATATACAAATCTCTGTATAGACAGATATATATTTAATTTCAATTGCATTCACAATTAAACCAAGATAGTAGAACCCAATTCTATTGACTGTCTTCTAGAGACAATCTGTTTCTGAGTTTGTGGTATTTCGGCTGTTTCATTTAACAGATCACAGGTTTTCCCTTCACTTATAGAGCGAAGTCATGTAGTTTGAGTTATTATTAAATTGAAAGAAAACCTGAAAAAAATACTTTACAAAGATAAAAAAAACTCTAAACTGAGATATTAGAAAACAGTCCTAAGAAAGCATGTGCACTGATTGGTTTTAAAAATTTGTTTGTATAACTCGATGAGACACAGAACTGTTTGTGACCTGCCTAAAAACATTTTAGTAGTGATGACATAATATTTCACCAGATGTACTTTATATTTCTTTCATGTTGAAAATTTTTGCTATGTACCAGTTTCATACATTTAGGTTTTGCATGGCCATAAATGTCTAATTGCTTGAATGTGTGTTGCCTAAAAATACAACAATGCTTCAACTGGATCCCTACCCCTCCCACGCTATGTCCATAGTAGAATTGAATGGGGAGGGGATGGTTAATTTTTATTTATTGGTGCATTTCATTCAATAAACTTTCTTGATGATCAACAGCTTTTATGATTCCTAACATGTTTGCATTTTTTGTGAAAATTATAATTACATTTGGTCATTCCTTGGTGAAATTTTCTTTATTTTTGTCTGCAATCTTGAATTAACAGCATTTGTTTGTCTTGTATGTAGCTTATTTTGAAATATGTTGATGGTTATTTTATTGTTACTGTAATCAATATTTAATTCATAATAACAAATAATTTATAATTTTATTCAGTGCCTTTCAAAGAGATCTCAGAAGAAATCATATTTTTTTGGAAACATTTTAATCAGTAAGTGTTTTCAAAGTACATAATTTCGTACAGTTTCTTGTTTCCTATAATAGTGACTAAGATACATTATATTTACTTTTGCAGAATACTGGTATATTATTCATGGTATGGGATAAAATCAGGGTTTTTTAGGTTTTGGATTAAATTTGATTAAGTGCCCCCCCCCCCCCACCCCCCCCACAAGAGACCAGAAGGGTCGAAGAAAAGAACATTTTGAAGTGAATGTCTTCTTTGTATAATTTGAAAGTAGGCGGGTTACCAACCCTTGTGTATTCTTGGTGCTGCGTACTCAGAACTTGCCTTTTATTAAAACTGAGAAAATTTCCATTGGTGGTGGTTGGATCACTTAAAGGCTGGATTTCACCAGTGACGGATTCATAAGCAGACTTTTATTCAACTGTGTAGAGTGATACGATCTAGTGAAAATCAAAGTGACAGAGTCCGAAGCAGAACACTGATTCTGCTTGTGACTCTGTCACTTACAATCAAGTGAAAACTGCATTGTTGGAGCTGCAAGCAGAAGTGAAAGAATAAACCAATCAAAATGCTTGATTCCGGGCCTTGTGACTGGTTGGTTCTTCCACTTCTGCTTCCGACTCCAACAATCTAGTTTTCACTAGACATAAGTGACAGAGTCAAACGGAATCGGGAGAAATTAAAACGTTCTGATTTTTTCGACTCCGATTCTGTTGAGCTCACGACTTGGCTTTCAACTCCGGGTAAAGGGTTATTTTCTGAACATAAGAAATCAAATGTTGTGTCTGTAACTGTTCCTAATATTGACGGAAGTGATCCCCTACATCCTTGACAAACTTTTATTCGGAAATTCAATTGTCTTAAACGGAAGGGATTTACATTAGGAATACTGTTTTGAGAATGTAAAAGCTTCACGCGTCCTTTGATCGCCAGCATAGGGCTTGATCTTCCCGCAGTGGAAGGGACACCACTCTTTCTACCAGGATTTTTTGGCATGTCTGTTAGGACAGTCAATGAAAGATTTATGTCTCTCTTTGCGCATGGCTATTTGTAGTGAGTAAGAAAATCAAGCAATTCCCATTTCGCTGGGCTTCCACAACAGTTTGGGAGCAAATTCGTGCGCCATTGAAATGCAAACAATTTTTCTCACACCTATACTCTCCCTTTTGCTTCCCTGGCGTAACAAGATGGGAACGTTCCTTAAATCTTCGGCTCTATACCATACGAGCTTGGATAAAAACCTGGTGCCGGGACAGCTGCTTTGTTTTTGCCTGAAAGCTCTATTCATTTTGCGTAATTACCCTCAACTGTGGCATCTGTTTTATTCATCAAATATGTCTTGAAATCTTTCAGAGATATCATGGTTGTTAAATTTTCATCGTGTGCTGGCTCTGCAGACTCTTTTCTTTGACTCAACACAGACATTGCTGCCTTTGCCTAACATGACAACCCGAACACGCCGACTGTCTCATTTTTATCATCTTCATGAACGTTTTAACGCGTTTTAAAGCAAAATGGGTTTTCTATTTTCGTATTCTCCTTTACGAACAGCTGGAAGATGACTGAATTTCTTACATTACTGAGTACCTTGCATTTTTAACGCTTCAAAGCAAAAGAAAACTATATCTTAGCCTGTGTACAGCCGGCTGTACACAGGCTAACTATATCTATATTCTGCTTTTTGGAATTAGTTCCTGCAAGAGAAGATATATAGACTGCGGGAAGCCGGTAAAAAATTTGTCAGTGTGGCGCTTGTAAATGTTTTCGTGAAACAGTCAAATTATTAGTTATGTGCAATCATCAGTGTAGTTTAGAAAAGCGCACGCGCGCGGTAACATATTTACGCGATCTCATTTAAGAAATTTCGGGTTTTTGGGGGTGTCCCAGTTTTTTTTTTGTTTTTTTTGGGGGGGGGTGGAGGGGGGGGGGGGCGGGTGTCGCGGAATGTTCCGGTGTTCCTGGAAGTATTCAGCCAATTTATAATACAGCTTTGCAGATTATTAGAGCATGCAAAATACAGCAGTTAATTTATGCACCGATCACTTTTGAGGAAATTGTAATTGTTATGTTAGACACTAACAACTTGTGTCTGAAACGAGAAAAAGGAATAACAGGAGAATTGCAATTGATAATGAACTAAACCGTTGGTCATTTCTTTTTTATTATTTGGTGGCTTCTAAAGAAGCCGTTTTGTTGAATTTTCTTTGAGTTTCTTCTTTACTTCTTGGCTGCAGCCTTTTTGGTTTTCTTGGCTACCTTCTTCTTTGGCGCTGCTCCTTTCTTCGGACTTTTTTTACTCTTCTTTGCAGCTGCTTTTGGTTTCTTGGCAGCCTTCTTCTTGGCTGGTGACTTTCCCTTCTTTGCTGCGGTTTTTTTCTTCGCAGCTTTCTTAGCGCCGGTCTTCTTAGTAGCTCGCTTCTTTTTGGGCGTGCCTGCCTTCTTTCGGGGTTTTTTCGCCGCTGCCTTCTTCTTCGCAGGTTTTTTCTTCGGTGCAGTTGGTGCCTTGCCGACTTTAAAAGATCCCGAAGCGCCGGTTCCTTTGGTGTGGAGCAACCTTCCCGACTTAACGCCACGCTTCAAAGCCATTTTAAGGTGCACTGATATATCCCCTGTGACTCGGTTGTTTGCTTTGATGTACTTTTCTATGGCTTGTCGTGATGAGCCACCTCGGTCCTTCATAGCTGCAATCGCTGCTGTAATCATGTCGATGTACGGAGGATGGGCGGCAGGACGCCGTGCGGCCGCCTTCTTCGCTGGTTTTCTGCTTTTCGCTATCTTTCGAGCTGGACTTTTGGATCTTGATCTCGAACGCGACCTCGAGCGCGATTTGACTTGGATCTGGATCGAGATCTACTAGCTTTTACAACACCAGACATGGTGAACACGAAGTGGAAGACAAAGTGAATGACAATATGCTTCGGAAAAAAATTCACGATGCAAGTAAACGTAGTTTGTTTCCCGCGCCAATTTTATAACAAAAGACCTGACGCCCGAGGGAACAGTCACCAGTCAAGGATCAGATCTGACAAGAAGTCATCAGTGTCCGACATGTTTAGAATTTGTGTTTCTTCAAGGACATTTTCAGCCATTTACAGCTCAATAAGTCACCGCAGGGAAATGGTAAGTTCTTAAAAGTTAAGCTAAAGGGACCTGCTTTTCGGGTGCAGTTTTTAAGTTGGCCCTTTCTAATGCATACCAGCTTATTTTCTACATCTTTTTCATTAGCTGAAGTGTCAAAATTTCATACGAGTGGTTTAAAGTAGGAATTTAATTATTATTGTTTACTACAAACGGATTAAAATCCCCTAGGATTATAAATCTATGCCTAGGCAACAGGTTAAGAACCAAATGAACGAAGACAATCTTATTCCATCCTTCTTTTCCTTGCCGACAATGTGTCAAACAAAGACAAGATTTTGTGGTCGCCATTTTTTTTCAGCTTCGTTCAGTTGAAAATGATCTCCGTCCATTACGTTTTTGCGGCAAGTTATTTATTTCTTAGAATCCCAGACTGTTCTGACTTTTATGAAGCACAACTAACACGCAATAAATCCTTGTTCGGCTGTGGCTTTAGGGACAGTTTGAAAAAGGCGTTAACTTAATTTTATGTGATCTTTTGGTCAGCACGGAACAAGCCGAACACGAGGTGATTTCACACTCGCTCTTTGAAAACTAGATTCTATTTTATTCATTTTTGTGTATTGGAAAAACCCTTAAAAGGCTGCTGCAAGCTAGTTTCGAAAGTGTCGAACTAATGAATGAATTTTCTCCATTCTTGATCTCTTTTGCGACGATTTTCTGTTTTGAAAATTGCCACCATCGACTTTTTTTTGAGTAAGGACTCGTTCCCGAATATGGGTAAGCTTACCTTTATGTTTGTGCTAGCTATAAAGTTTTCCATCGAGATAGAGTGCCAACTCCACCGAAAAAAAGAAGAGTTTGAACTTCAAAAAAACTTTTCAGCAGTTATAATTAGGCGGATTCTGTAAACCGAAGTGGTTCATGCTTGAAATTTTGTTTTCGCTGAAAAGAAAGAAGCTTACGTTAAACTAGTTTCGCCATACATGAAAAGTGCTGTTTCTTTCATTTCACGAGTTTCTCACTTGAGCTTAAATGATTTGTGGTAATTGTTTTGGTCAGGCCGGTTCATCTATTCTATTTGAAATTAAAGAAAGCTCGCCGAAGTGGATGTAGCTTATAAATGTCTGTTATTTTCCGCAGTCGAAAAGAGTTCGCGGGTAAATGGCGCCATGTTCGAAGCTTGAGTGAAAACAAATACCCACACCTTGGCACGAATTTAGAGTCTTTGTGAAGTAATCTGTCGGCAACGAATAATCAGAAAGCAAAAGATTTCTGAGATGTTCGCAATCTACAGCCTTTAATATCTTAATCTTACATTCTAACATCGGAGCCAAAAACGCTACCAAATCTAAAGGCTTTCCAGTAATCTAAAAACCAATACTTGTAGCTCAAAACGGGTCTGGTGGGCTCTTATGCGAATTTTAGTTTCCATGCTACTATTAAAGTAAAATACAACTTTTTGCCTAGTGGTTCAGAACTACTTTAAGTTTTGCAAACCTTTAATTTTTGCAAACTTTTTGAGAAGTTAATTTTTTCACATAGAGCCTCTTTACACGACCCCGGGTTACTTTTTTAGCCCAGGTTGAATCACCGCGGCGGTAGCCTCTTCCAGGCGTTCAATTAGTAAGGGTGCAGCGTAGAAAACAGCGCGCGAAAAAATAATAAAAAAAAGCGCCTCGCCTCGCTTTTTTATTTTTTTTTATTTTTTCGCCCGCTGTTTTCTACGCTGCGCCCTGACTAACTGAATGCCTGGAAGAGGCTACCGCGGCGGGTAACCCTTTTTTTTTTACATGAAAACAGTAGTCAAGCCGGGTCAGCCCTCCTTGCCGGGTAACCCTTAATTAATTGAAACTCGGGTTGACCCGGCTAGAAGGCTTTAAATTTCTTCAATTTCTTCACGTATAAGCAGTGGGCCAAAAGCTAACCCGGGTTGGTACTTGCAGTCAAATAACCATGTTTTTTCGTGTTTTTTTTTTTCGGTTTGCATATCAAGATCTCCCACCATTCCGTTATAATTTCCAGGCTTTTTGTTTGCCATCTTTGTAGCCTATGGTTTCAGTTTTTGATCGGTAGAAAGGCTGGCCAGGCTCGAAGCCGAACCACGACTCACGCGCTATTGCAAACTGACAACCCGGGTTTGTGTAAAGGAATTTTTTTAGCATTCTCTGCGGTGATTCAACCCGGACTAGTAACAATCAGCCCGGGCTCGTGTTAAGAGGCCCATACTGACCGCAAGTCGATAATTAACACAAACGGCTGGGAGCGGAGGGGAGGCGGTGTCAGTGAACTAGTTTGGAGGCACTCAGCTAAAATATCAAGTTCTTCTGACCGGTTATTCCGTTGATATGGTAACGTTTAATGTCAAAACAATGGCCGTTTTTATGCTAGAGACGTTTAAGCTGTCTAGACAACATTAACGTCTAAGACGTTAAAGGCGTCTGGTATAAAAACGAGACGCATTTAATTACACGGCCTAACAAAGAAAAATTACTTTTTTTTATAAAAAATACTGGGTTCTACACTCGGACGATCCACTGGAAACAAACAACTTTTAGCCCGTCAACATGCGAACAAATCCACTAGATGGTAGCATGGCAGTCGGTTAAGGGCGTCGCGTTTTTATACTAGACAGGTTTAACGTCTTAAACGTTAAAGGCGACTGATAAGAGCGTCGTTTAGACGCTCTTCAAAGAGGACGTTAAAGCTGACAGACGTTAAAGGCGTCTTCCTTATTTTTCGTTTTTATACTAGACGTTAAAGCTGTCTCGAGACAGCTTTAACGTCCGAGACGACATTAACGTCCCTAGCATAAAAACGGCCAATGATAATAACTTGATCTTCAGTAGTTGCACATTTGTGTGACAAAGTCATTTTAGTTCATTTATAGTTCTTATTTTCAAACTATTTTATTAGTGCTTAACATTATTCTTTTTGCTATTTGGGTTACTTTCTTACACTATTTTGGTTTCCTTACACACCCCTTATTTTGGTTTGTGGTTGTGATTCATTCCGACACACTTCCTTTAGCTAAATCCTGTTGTGTAAGAGAAGTTACCTCCTAGGTCCCTTAGGTAAATCTTGTAATCGTGGTTTAGAATTATTCCTATAGTTTCCTCAAATCTATAATAAATTGATAACCACTTGCTCACCAAATTCAGTTGATTCAGTTGGTTTATTTTGAGCTAGTCAAGTTCTCAAGCCAAGCACTGGTTTAGTTCACATGCTATATTCTCAAAAGCCCTTGAGTTACTCGTTCCAGTTTTGTTTGTTCCTTGTTCCTGTTGTTATTCTCCGCTATTTTGCCAATAAACTCATAAATCGGAAACTCGTATCTGTCGTTGCTACGTCGACCGTCTTGGCCGTCTTACATTTGTTTGATGCCAATTATATTGCAACGTTAACAGAAAAAAATGCTACCTATTTCAAATGCTGTCTGCGCCATCACTATACTGCTTGGTGTCCTTACTGACCATCGGGTAAACTGTAATGCAAGGACCACCTGTACAAACAGCAGCGGAGTGAAGCCGGATCTTGGCTTAGATCAGGATCAGCAGTGTAGAATGAAGTATAAAACCAACTGACAGGCTGACCGGATGACTAAAAAGGGTAAATTTATGCCCAATTGAGACCCTCGAAAACTTCCTCTATGGCAAGAGGCGAAGTGGGGTAAACATTTCCTGCGTCATAGCATGTAGATGTGAACTCTTTACCAGGCCCTAGACCCACTGTTTTGTCATACTGATCATGAGCTGACTTTGGGTGGCAAAAAGTCGGATTTTTCTCTTTTTTAATTTTATAAATAACATTACTCGCTTTTGGCAGTTTCGTTAAGTAGACATTGCAAGCGACCTTAAAAAGCAACTAAAAGAATTCACTTCATAGGCAATTTAAAAGTCGCAGGTATAAAAGCAAACCGCAGAGACATTAATACTAAAGAAATTTACCTCTTCTTTCACGAGCAAAATCTAGATACACGACCATTTGCCCAGTCTTTTAGGAAGTAGAGAGGAGGGTTTTGCGCTAGAGATTCGGTGACGCCGTAAGACAAGAGAAAATGGTCAAGATTGACGTGGAAAATTTAATTGTATTGTATTCCGCGGCCAAAAGTATAAATACCGTCTTCCTCATTGCTCATGCCCCTCAAGAATGAGATAGCGTAAGCGGAGATAAATATAGATGTGTATTTAACTTCCCAACTACTTCCTTAGTTTCGGTTTCTTAGTCAGGCTACACGTATCCAGAATTTTCGGAGACATGATTCCAGTTTTAGCTGTGTGAAATTTATAGGTATCAGCCAGAAGACCATTGATGTGGTCGGCCATAAGAGGCATAAGATTTATAAAAGCGAGTTTACTAGTGTTTCCGAAATCCAACAATCTTTATCTCGGAATAATGGATGGAAAGGAGAAGACTTTGTCTATTGGAATTTTTGGAATTTTAGAAATTTTTTCGACTTTGTGTTTTTTTATTGAAGTAATTAGTTTTTGTATGATTTTATTTATTTATTTTTCTCCTCTTGATACTGAAAAGTTACTGAAAAGTGTTAGAGAGTTTTAAAGCAGATGTAGATAAACTTCCCTCTTTTGCCCATGCAAAGAACACTCCAAATGCACATAAAACGGAATTTTACACAACGTGGAAGACGTGGGATGGTTTGTAGCACGGTTCCATAGCACTGACCAAATATATCGTAGGCTCAGAAAGGGGAACTTGCCTTGAAAAATATTATTGTCTATTTCACGTTTGCTCGTCGCCCTGGGTCTCGAGACTCTTTGCAGAAAAAAATTGATACATGGTAAGATCTGCAAACTACGTTTCCGTTGTGCAATGCGGAATGTTCGTGTGATTGGTAGAAAGTAGAGATTCTGAAACATTCTTGTGGAAAGCGAGCATCGTGCCGCTAGCAAGCCGCGATGTCGAAGAAGAATAAGTTGAACAAACTGAATTTGACTATAACCCCGTCTACTCCGTCTCCTGATCCACTGCAGCCCGAACCGTAAGTAAATGGCCGGTTTTTGTTTTTTTCTTCTCATTCTGAGGTCAAATCCGCCTTTTTTAAGTCACTGGCCGTCAACATCGTGCACGATATAAGCCCTTTGTACGGTGCTTTTTTCTGTTGTTTTGCAGTAATGATGCCGCTGGGATCGGCTTGCAGAAAGTGGAGGAGATACGAAAGAAATTCGATGAACTTGAACTGGATTCGTTACAGCGCGAAAGACTAGAAGCGTTTCTAGCCGAAAAGAGGAAAATTGGCGAGTTAAACGCAGAAGATTTTGATAAATTGGCCGAGCTAGGCGCTGGAAATGGTGGCGTTGTTACGAAGGTTTTGCATAAGCCCAGTGGATTGATAATGGCTCGAAAGGTGAGGGAACAAAAATACCATTTGGAACCCAATTAAATTCCCAACCGAATATTTTTTCAGTTGAACGTGATGTTATGCATAGCTAATTCTCCTGATTCCTTTCAGGGACTCCTTATTTCTCCCTTCAAATATGTTGTGCACCTATTTTGAGGAGTTTACGACCTCCAGGAATTTCTGTACTATTTTTGTACATTTTTTCAAAGAACCTATGTTTCCTTTCGTCTGCAGCTAATTCACTTAGAAATCAAGCCCTCTATTCGGAACCAGATCATTAGAGAGCTGAAAGTTTTACACGATTGCAACTCTCCTTACATCGTTGGATTCTACGGCGCCTTTTACAGCGATGGAGAAATCTCTATTTGTATGGAACACATGGTAAGGTGACTGTTTCGTGTATTGGCAAATGTAATGAATGTATTGTGTTCTTCCCCATAGGAAAACATTAGACAGCTATGCATGATGAAGCATTTATTCGTGTATCAGAAAATATCTAAAGGCAATACTCTCTCTCGCAAAATGAGAACTCAAGTATAAATTATTTACTGGCTGCATGGCCCACGTCGTACGTAAGCGATTTTCAAGGGATTTTGCAAGTAGACTCGGGACTGTTTTTCGGGTTGCAAATTTAAACTGAAAACTGTGATCGCCCCGCACATAATTCGAGAATGGGTAGAATTTTTTGAGATGAAACTTTCCTCCGTAGGTTTGAATACGATATTTTAAAACATCTACGTGACGGTTTTCATGTTGAACCGTTTACTTTTGGTCTCGAAATCTGTCAGTTCAAAATTAAAGGTACTCCAATTTATTGTGCGGGGCTGTTTTATGTTGTGGTCCGCCGTGTTCTCAGCTTCTGCAAAATGCTAATTTGATGCGTTCAGTTGTCATCTCTATCCTCGTTGAGAGTGGCCGATCGTTTATATCTTGATTATTTTACTAGCCAAAACCCAGGATGGATAATTTGCATTTAATTTCCAAATTCGGTTGTTCTTCAACGCAGTAAAATCGTGGTTTGCTTTTAGTGAAACAGTGCTCTGGCAAACACGATTATATCTTTATTGATTTAATTATTAGCTAGGGTTGGTTTTGCTGAACGCTGTTTTTCCGTATGCCTGGAAAAAGGTTCTTTGCAGTTTCTAGGTTTTTCTTCTTTGCATTCAAACAATGGTGGACATCTTGCAATTTCACCGGGTTTGTTTCTGTTTTTTTGAACTGGTTTGGTTTGCAAATAGCCTTTCAATCTCCACACCTGCAAAAACTTAATGATTTGCATACTAAAATAAATTAGTGTTTTGTCTGCTTTCCCAAGAAATACACCACCTTTCTGATCTTCAAAGTGCTCTGATTACAGTGAAAATTACATACTTGTACTGTTAAGTTAAAAATGTTCCTGAAATGTTTTGGTTATAGTTATGGGTAATTGTATCATCCTGTTGTACAACATTCACTGCATTGTTTCTTAAAGATATTTATGCAATAGCTCTTTGCTACTTGTAACTTGTCAGTTTGCTAAAATGCATAAAAGTTGACCTAGGCTGCCTTCAAACTACAAACATGGTCGCCTTGTTTGTTTGATTGTATCGTGCCTGGTGGCACCTTTTGTGTCTTATTTTTCTTAGTTTTGGCGTGTTATTCAGGGAAAGTAGATGTTTTCACAGGTGTTAAGTGAAAAACATTTAAATTATGCCGGGTTAGAACACTTCTCATACAATTAGAAAGGTAAAGTCTGCATACGAGCCAAGTGGCCCATCAGGCCGGAGCTTATCCCGGTTTCCTTAGCATGAAGCGACTGAGAGTATTTCTACTCCCCCCTGGATGGGATGCTAGTCCATCACAGGGTTACCCCCCAGCATTAAATTCGCCGGTACCCATTTATACACCTGGGTGGAGAGGGGCACTGTGAGAGTAAAGTGTCTTGCCCAAGAACACAACACAATGTCCCCAGGCCAGGGCTTGAACCCGGACCACTCGATCCGGAGACGAGCGCACTAACCATGAGGCCACCGCGCCTCCCACTTACAATTAGAAAGGCTACATGAAAACCCCAGTCCAATTTATTGAAGTATTTACTGGTATTATTAGATTAAAGATACAAAATCCCTTCGTCTTAACACAGTTTGTTTTTAAGTTATATGTATTTTGTTTGTTGACGATTTTTATTTCCTGTATTTTTAAACCTGAGAGTATTACAAACTATCTCTTCTATATATAGAGTTGTCTATTTTTATAACTGGTGGAAATTCCATGATCCAGGTTGCTGGTTTGAATACATTAATACGGGAATTCAGTATTTTCATTTCCAACATTAGTTATTTCTATATTTGCTATGAAAGAGAAAACACCTTCAGTGTTACTACTACAGGAAGGCAAGTGTCAGAAGTGTGAGAAAATAATAGCATTTTGGGAGCGCAAGCCATAGGAATGGCTTTTCACAGCTGTTTGGAATTCTCCCAGACTTTTGCAAATTCTTTTGAAGTCAATGGAAATCTGTGGTCTTAGTGTGATTTAGTATAAGTTTGCTTCACCTCGGTTCCTGCTAACAGTCATAAGTTATAATAGGTATGCATCAGTTGCTTTTTCTCAGTGGGAATGCTCATAAAGTTAACATAATCAGAAATGTTCTTATGATCAGCACAGTCATAATTCCAACGAGCTATCATGTTGCTATGAACATTGCTATGCCAGTGTTTTCCTTATAACTGTGTTTTCCTTACAAGGAAAACAGAATTTGTATCAGCATCATTATAATGCAAGAGTCAATTGACATCAAGCATAAATCATACATTTCCTGTCTGATAATGGTAAGCAGAAACTATGTTGGTCAGCATATGATAACCTAACATTTAAGTTGGTAAACTTGGTTGTTTAATTGGCCGTTAGGGGAGAGATATTTAATGGCAACCCAAATTGTAGCTGTTATTTCACTGATGCATGAAACTAAATTGCTTGCAGAATTTTTGGTGATCATTTTTATTTGTAACAGGTCAGCATGCATTTTCTACAACCCGTTTAGTTCCTTGTGGAAGAGTTAAGGTGGCTTACTGCAGTTTTGATGGCTTATAACAGCCCAACTCTTTCCAAAAATGTTCCAAGATCTTGGATCTTTTTACTGTTTACTTAAGTCTTTTACCATTCTATATGAAACTTCAACAATTTAGATGTCAACAAATGGTCAAATTGAACGATCCCTGTACCTCAGGAGAGACTAGGCACTGGTAGGTTAAATGGCAGTTATCTGTATGACCCCACCTCAAAATTTCAGGAATTAGAAATTGGCTCTGATTAAACATTCATGCAAAGTAAAATAAAAATCTGTAGGACAGATTTTTTGCAAACTTTGAAAATGTGAAATCAAAAATAGCTCAAAATCTGTCTTGTAGATGTTTTTAATTTTTGCTCTGATCGCAATTCACCCTTACAAATCAACTGTGAAAATTTCATCATGGGTTGTATGGTAGGTTTTTGAATAACCCTTGATTAAAGTCAGAGTTTTACATCCTTGGACAGGAATTGACTTGCGCATGCCCTTTATTCAAGCGCACACTCAGTGACACCATGTATCGCGTGTGATAAAGCAAGAGTAAATTAGAACTCTTTTACCAGAACTTTGTTTATCCGTAAATATATGTTATTGGTCCTAGGCTTAAACACACACTGACATCTGACAGGTGATCACAGCATGCTCTGCTGACTCTGAGAAAAAACTGTTAGTAGTAAGCCACCTTAAATTGATCTTCTGCAGCTGTTGATCGTGTGACTATGTTCACCTAAGTTTTTATGTTGAGTTGTCCGTGTTCAACTGGCATTCAGTTAAGTTTAGATTAAAGCTGTGTTCTCTATACTTGTTTTGTTCATTTTAGTACATTGATCTGAA